>CAJDYZ010009967.1:47321-60509 GCA_903986555.1 Heterotrigona itama | reverse complement strand
CGTCCTCTCATTCCTCGTCTTTCCATTCGTCGAGTTTCATCGGTTTTCGTGAATGAAAACGATGCCCTTTCGAACGAACGATTGATCGTCGCGAAGTGTCCTTGAACGAAAGAAAGGGGGATTTCTCGATAGAATGGAACAGTGATCGCCGGTGAAATCGAGTCGTGAAAGTGTCGCGCTTTGAAGTATTCGAAGGTGAAGCTCGTTGAAGAATCGTTTGAACGATCGTGGCTGGAACGCGGAACAGCGTTCTACAAATTCCAATTTTCGAAGCTCGGCGACGAAGCTTCTGACCGGAAGCGCCTAAGCGGACGCCGGACAGTGATATCTGCAAATATCGTGGAAACTGATGAATTTCTCTGCTCTCATTTTTTTTTTTCCACCGACATTCGATACATTTGAAACCTTCTCTAAAGCATCGAGTGTAATATCGTTATCCATTTCGCGACGTTTTGTACCAATGGTGGATCGTTCGAATCGTTATCAATATCGTTACGAATAGAAAAAAAGAAAGGTGAATGGAAATGGAGGCTCGTGAGAAATCAACGGAATGGGCTCTGCTGTTCCCTCTGAAGGCCGGCTTGTTCGCGATGAAATCATCCTTGTCCTCGAAGAGCGTGAACCGCGAGAAAGAGCGAATAGCGAAGAAGAATCAGTCGTTGAAATCGGGGATCCGTCGCGGATCTTCTCTGTCGGAGTTGGACAAGCTTCAGAGTAAACCAGTTCTGCCGGATGTGGTTAGATCGACGGAGAAGTGCTCCGAGTCGCTGCCACACTCGCCGGCCTTGTCGAGAACGAACCTTCAATCGGGGAATTTGTATGTAAGGGGTAGCATTGGCGACCTGATGAACATGAAGAGGTACGGCGCGTCCACGTGGAGCGTGAGAAGCGAAAGCTTGATCGCGAAAGCTGTGCCGCTGAGCACGGTGACCTCGAGACACAGTCCGCCGATCGAACAAAGCATGGAGGAACTCGAGGACGAGGAGACGCAGGACGACTTTCACGTATCCGGCAAGCCTCTGACTTGCGCGCAAAGAACGCAGAGGCTCAGCAAACTCATCAAGAAACATAGACGCGTGATGGTCTTCAGCCCTAGGAGCCTGAAGCGAGATCTCGTAAGTTAAGGCAAACATTCGGAGAGGCAGAATATGATTGAAGTTTTAATTGCCCTAAGTTCCCGCTTGAAAACGTCTAAGAGTGGCTTAGAAAACAAGAGGGAGCCTTTTCCTTAGGACCGGGCAATGACGGAGTATCAGTTGCGCAGTTCTTCGCTGAATTTCAGAGGCTTATTTCAGAGTTCGAAAAAGAGAATGTACTTCTTTTGTTTCTTTTCTATCTTTTTAAATTGGAGACAAAACGAATTTCTATCGAGAGTCCTTGTCTCGCAATGATGATTATTTGTTAAACATCGGATCTTGAATTTTTCGAATTTCTGAATTCAAGGGCAATGAAATTAATTTTAGGAAACTTCTCAGAATTCAGAAGACCAATCAGAAAATTAGAAACATGAAAATAGACTCACGTTACTAGATACTAGAGGGAAACCAATGAAAACGAAAATATGAGATATTAGTAAATTAATTTTTTTCTTTATTATATATAGTTTGCGAACGTACCATAGTGACTTCAAGAAGCTTCACATCTTACCTAATTATCTTTACATTGAATTTGTATCATTTTGTATCATTCTTCTACTGTTTCTTTGTCGCGTCATTTCTACGGATGATCCATACATATATTCAACGAGATCGTGTTCACGTGGATCCTAAAAAAAAAAAAAAACGTTATCGAACTATGAACAATGGAGGAGGTAAAACTAGAGATGCCTTGTTAAACTTGAAACAGCTTCTGCAACCGTGGCGAGAGACACTTACAGGGACTGAAATATTCATGGTATATCCGTCCTTCTCTAGGCTCGTATATATACCTTGCTGGTATATTTTCGGGAAAGTTAGCTAACGCGAATGTATCGGCCTCTGTACCTTCAGAATTTCATTTCTTTCGCGTGCGATGCTTTACAGAGATTATCTCAAGATCAGCCTTACGAGCCTTTCGAGTGCATGACATTCCTCTTTAAATTTTATTACGAATACAGCCAACTTTTTAGCAATGGAATTTCTATTCAATTCGCGAGAAATTGGTGATCCTTTGTTAAATTTGTTATTAATTTATTGAGTCAAACTTTTTTGTAATATATGGTAACAGAGTTTGATGTACGAAAATTCAAGATCAGTCTTACCGAGAATAAGTATATTTATAGTTCAGTTAATTAATAAACTGTCAAAGTACATTGCTGTTGCAGCACAACGGGGTCAACAAGATGTTGAAATATTTAAAGATTATTTAAAATATAGTCCGCGACGCTGCAAATTTGTTTCTACTAGTATGCAAAGTACTGTGCATCTTCTCGAGCTTGGAGATTATCTCGGGATTAACTATACCGGCCCTTTGAATACATCATTTTGTTTCGTCTTGAAGCTTCATTGTAAAACTAGGATATTCCAATGTTTCAAGATCTTTTCTACGTTTTATCTCATTCAGAATTTCTGTCATTTATTTTCTTCGTGGGATTACCTTACTGATTACAAAGGGTATAATGAAAATCAAGTTTGAGATCAAGGGTACAATAAAAATCAAGATAAAGATGATCGTAACGCGAGAAACGTTCCACTGTCTAGAAAAGTGATATTCGCGATAGCTCGATATAAAGCGTATTTCAATGAGTAAACACCGAAGTATAATACTCAATGAGTATTTCAATGAGTAAAACACGAATGAGTAAACACGGAATCGTTTGTCATTTTTATGTAACTTTTCATCTTTATGGTAATATCAAGATCTCAAAGAAGTTCGATTGTTTATGTGGATTAAACTCAATGAGAGGTTCTTCGACGAATAAACCTCAGGAGGAGATCTTTATATCGAAGATCTTGTTGAGACAAAGAAATATCTTGGCCAGAGATTTGGCACGAGAGAGTAGCAATCGCACGCGATTCGTAAATAATTCCGTAACGTTATTTCGACGAACGAAATACGACGATCGTATTTCTTTCGAAATTTCCCCTTTTCCTTTCTACACTGGCTCTCGTACTTCATTTCTCCTCTTTCCGGCAAGCCACCATCTCGAAACACTTTTCGTATGCAAATACTTTTCGCGTGTGCTTCTACTTTCAAGTATTTCACAGTGCAAATACACTGCCTGATAGAAATTCCCACGTATTGACACGAATATCTGTGTCGAGTAATATGAATTAAAATAATCTGTTGAAGACATTGAATAACATGCTACTGATGTTAATGTAAATAATAATTGTCTTGCTAGAATATAATAATATTATGCTGGAAATCATCAGAATAGTCAAAATGACAAATTTTGTAATATATAGATAAATATATAAATAGTGTGCTCATTACTGTAAACTTTTTTCTATTCTTCTGATTTGAATTTTTCTGGTGGTGCGAATTTTATATTTTAATCGTCAATAGTTCTAGTATTACATTCTATCTTTGTACTCTATTCTTCTAGTATTACAATCACTAGAAACAATGCAATAAATATTTTAGGTGAGAATTACACTTAATTACATTTAAAAAACATTAAAACATTAGGATACTAGGATAAAAACGTCTTCGTTACATTAATACTAATTTACAAAATCTCAAATATCCAACGAAGCAAAAATTACACTTTGATCGACAGTTTCTCCGAATATCTCCGAAAGCTTTGTAAATTCGAACAACTATATTAATTTAATCGCAGGTATACCCGGCATACCTTTGAGCATTGTAGCACATTTAGAAGTTAATTTGGCCGTCGTCAAAGTGCCCTCGAGATAATTTTCAATTCAAGGTGTCCTTTACGCCGCTCCGCGAGAGAGTTTCTTTAAAACTTATCTGTACGCAAATGCAGGCTCGCGGCTTGGGGCGGGAACGAAAGCTTAATCCGCGATTTCGAGTGTTTTCAACGGTGCGTCGTGACCCGTGGCACAGAGAAGGAGAAGATCGTTTTATACCGTTGGCGACCGTCGAATTTTTGAACGAGCCAGCAGTGATCCCCGGAGGGAAACCTCGACGCCCGTGAACCATCGTTATGGCGGCCTCTCGACAAAAATTTGCATACTTTTGTACCGGTCACGTAGCTTCTAGTAATTTCTCCCCTTCCCCCTCACTTTTCACTCGCCAAACACGAGTCGGCGTTCGAGCTTTTAATTTTTGTCTCTCTCTTTCAATGCGTAAAGGGAATTGTTCCAGCTGCCCCATTCCTCGAATGCTCGTTCTGCGAGGAAAAATGCGTGTACACGCGACGGTACAAAGTTAACGAACGAAGTTTCTTCCTTTGTGGAAACACGACAAACGCCTTGTCAAAAGGACAGACACGTCGTCGAAACGAGAATTTTTTTTTCCACCATCCCCGTGCAACGTTTCCCGTTGCTCTTGCAGAGGGTCAGATGGTGAAAGGCATTCGCGTAATTGACTAATTTGATTGGACGTTGGACGATTATTTTTGATCAAAGGCGGAATTATTGCAATATCGCGTATACGAGTTCCCAGCGAGGTTTTATATTAAGTCACGTGTTACGAGTTACCATTGTATTGATAAATCCTTTTGTAGCAACGAATTTCATAATAAAACGAATGAAATTTTCCTGCTGAATTTGACAAATTACCAATTATTTGAAAAGAACTTGTTTGTCGACAAATTGTTTCGAAATTGGTTCAGACGATACATTACGTTTTTGAGCCGAACAATCGAGAAATATAGGATAACTAAGAATTATTTTTGTTTGAATTGAAGAACGTATAAAGGACGTATGAAGGCAGTTCGCGTTAATTGAATCTAATTGTTACCATCAAATTGCGAGAACTGAATTGGAGTTTGGATATATGAGATTAATTTCTCCCGATCAATGACGTTAATTAGACTTAAATGTTTGATGAGTATTCCCTGTCTGAAGATCGCTCGCGTCGACCTTCGATTACTAACTTCTTATTAACTAACGAAAGATTAGGAACAAACTATAGCCAACTAATTAACTCCAATCGAGTCTTCATTAATTGACGACTAAATATTTACTAGTCATTCGACTTGTTAATTAATACCGCGCCCTCAGGACTTCGCGCTCCGAGCATCTGGTCTCAAAGGTATTCACCTAAATCGATGCAGCTAATAGAACATTCGCTTTCCTTTTATACGCTTCTTATAAATTTATAATTAACTTAGTGATTTTTTTCATGTTAGTACAAGCTCCCAGAGCTTGAATTCTTCGTAGATATTTCTTTCTGCGAATAATAATAATAATAATAATAATAATAAACCGACGATTACAGTAACAATAGATTTTGGTTATTAAAAAATACTTATAAAATTATTTTATTTACTTTAGTATTGCACAATTACTTTAACTATTTTACCATATTTTTTCATTTTGTGCTTTACTATAAAACTTACTTTACTATAGAATTGAAGATTCGAGCACAGCTAATTTCTGATAGGATACTTACCCCCAACGATTAAAGCGAAGCACGTAATCGCACCGAGCAGCAAGGAAAAACTAACCTCGACTCGAATAATGTTTTATTCGAAGGCTGTTGTCCGTTAAATGGACGATCCAGGTACGAATCTCGGCCCAGCGAGCCGATCTTTCAATGCGGTATGGAATACAGAAGAAGAGAATTTCGAACAATCGAAATTTATCACCGTGTTCGGCAATGCGGCGATCTTTGTCGGCGCGATAAAGCTTTAAAAATATGTGCTGCTTGTATGCTAGCTGCGGTTACCAGGATATCATTGTACCTAGAGCTTGACTTCTCCGTGAGAGGCTGATATAGAACGCATTTATATCGCGAAGATACATATGAGAAAGTTAACGGTGTGTGGGAAAACTTCGTCCTTGCCACCTGTGCACCTCGCGCGGTTCTCAGGAGGGAAAATCGGAGGAGGAGGAGGAGGGGGGGGGGAAGGGAGGAAAATGCCGACGTTATATTTTTCAATGTTTGGCGAAATTCCTTCCATCTCCTTCCCTCAGTTCGACGGATACTTCGAATATTTGTCGTCTGTTGCCTTGTGAACTTGCCTCCCGAGATTTTTAGCTTCGTGCTGGGAATTCGAAGAATTTCCTGCGATAATTTCATTTCGCTCTTATTTAGAATTATGGGATGTTACAGAGAGCGATCCTGACGCGTTTGAGAAAATCGAAGATATCCTCCTGTGATTCTTTGCGATCGTCGCGTCCGTTTTAGCGTTTAATATAGCATCCTTAGGGGAATATTTATACATCATGAGTACTTTGCTATAAATAATTTCAAAGGCGCGATTGTCAATGGCGGAATTTAATCAAGCTATTAACATCACTTTAAACGAACTATCGCCGTTGAAATATATATACATTTTAAACAAGATATGAAATTTGAAAATTATAAAATTATAAATGTTCGGAAAATTGAGCAAGTGGGAGGGAATTAAGGAATTAAAAAAATTAGAGAATTGGAAAATTACATAACCAAAGAATCGACGTATCAGAGAATAAGAAAAATTAAGAAATTGAGAAACTAGAAAGTCAAAGCGTTGGAGAATTAGGAAATTAAAGAGTTTGGGGAAAAATTCGAGGGATCTTTCCCATTGAAAAGGAGGCACAATGTTCAACGCTGTAACCACAACTCAAGGTGGAAATCTTTCGGCGATAAAACTTAACATCCATCGTCTCCTCAGTTGCATTAACGACAGGCTAAAATCAATTTCCCCTCAAAGTGTCCCTCGCTCTGGAACTGTACGTAATTACAACACTTGCTGAAGAACACACGAGTTTTCGCAGGCGGACACATTCATAATGCTCGACGCAAGCACGTAATCTAACTTGTTGGCCGACAGCTTTATCTGAGAAGCGGATGCTCAAAGAGATAAGTGATCCATATCAAGCACGAGATCGATGGACAGCACCGAAAGGAAAGGAACAGAGAGAAAGGATCAATCCCAGATTAATCCGACTCCGCGGTCAAGTCTCGGTTTGCACGCCTTTGCAAAGTGCAATAATCCTCTTGTTAACACAGCCATGTTTGACTATAGCATTATAAGACGCTGGTATAACAAATCACTTGGATGCTGGAGAGAAAGGATAATCTCCATGATTTCCACGGAGATTATTTATTGAATCGTTTCGTTGATTGCATTGCAGTTGCTCTGATTAAATTCGTACACGTCTAACGTTCTTGGCTCTAGACGGAGTGCGTAGATAAATTATGGACGAGATTCTTCATTGACTGAGTCCAGGGAATATGATCGCCAAAGTTGAACGTTATCATTTTAGGTTATCGTATTGTTTTCTTAAATATCGCCCTGGGAGCCGTCGAAAGTTTCAACATTAAGAGAGTTAGACATCTCCCGGTGAATGGAATGAACGACTGGAGAGAATTTCAGGAGCAATGATAAAATAATCGGAATTTCCTCTCTGTTATCTTTACTGTTTTTTCTTTCGCGAGTAATCGCAACAGTTCAAATCAGAGCCTCCTCGCCACTTCGTTGAGAATTATTATTTATTTCGGAGAAGGTCTTCCTATTTCTAAACACGGTGTCTTCTATAGGGAATTTTTATACATTTGTTTGAAAGTTTAAAAGTTTTGATCAAAAACAAGAAATAACGAATAAGTTATAATATTTCATATATAGACGATCAAGAAGACAACACACGAGTCTACGAAACGATCCCCCCCCGAACTTCGTCTCTTTAGAAAAGAGAGAAGCATGTCTGTTTTCTTTTTTCTTCGCCCCTTTTATTGCCGATATAAACACAGCGGCGTTGGACCGGGTCCCTTTCAATTTGCTACGATTTCCTACTTACAGAGGAGATAGCTCGATGCAAAAGAAATTAGAGGACAGAGGCCGGGCCAGGCTGCTTTGAGAATGTTCATATCTATCGAATCGGTCGGATTGATTCTGGTCCAGATCCCTGGAAACGTACCCTTTTTATCCGTTTCGCCAGGCAAACGAGACGGTCACTGGTGCGTGCTCTTTCTCTCTCTGCTCTCACAATACTTCCTCATGCTTGCGCCACCATCCCTATCCCGTGGACAATCCTTCTCTGTGAAGACTGTCTCGTACGATCCTACCGATATCGCTAGGAATATCGCTTCAGACGTTCGCCGTCCGGTTAAAGGACGCCAACTTAAATCCTCGATTAAATTCGACGTGAAACGAAATCTCGTTCGCCGATCAAGGACTGTGGATTTCTCCTCTTTCACTTTGAACACGCTAGGATAAATCTTTGCGGATCACGGATCACGGATCACGTTCGTTGCGTGTAAAGCTATGGTATTCTTTTCAGAGGGACGATAGAGATATTTCAGACAACGAATTCTGGCATTCAGAAGAACATTTTTCATCCAGATAGTTGTTATTATCGTCTGTGACGTGAATTAAAACAACGGATGATTTGGACATCGTTAGAATAATAAAATATAGTACGTAACGTGTCAAAAGAATGATTTCTTTTTACACTAGAGATATTTATTATAATACATGCTGGGATCTATAGATTGTCTGTAGATTGAACTTCAAGAATCGAACTTCGTCGGAATCTATAAATTATCACCTTGCGGTCAATGAGATCAGTACGTTAGAACACACAGGCGATTGGAATACATAAACTGGCAGCTTAATATCGCCTCGGAATTTCGATATTCGAAACTCGACGTCATTGAGATACATAAATTAGAACCGTGAGTTTGCTGGAATCCGCAGAGTAGAATTCAAAGGTTCTTGTAATCATTACGTCTAGAATTCAGAGAGTTAGATTCCCTTTCAGTAGGATTCTACGACCGATAGGATATTTATGCTGGAGAGATCGTTGAACCCTGCGATGTCTGTTCGAATATTTCACTCGCAAGGAACGTTTTATAAAATTTTATAATTACAAGGAAACTTGTTTGGCGACGTGAAATGACTTTATTTGCTTCTCTTATGTTATTCCGTTTGTCCGTGCGTTATTCTCTCTTGTGTGTTCCTGGAGACATTTTCAGTACTGTACAGGCGTGTACAGCTCATATTTATTCATGAGCTCCAACGAAATAATTAAAACAGCCTTTCCCGGCTGTTTCTATTTACAAGCGTCAAACTCGCTGCACGTTTAAATGCGGTTAATTCAAAGCAATGATGTATTTGTCAATGTTATCTTCTTCGGCCTTTAATTTCCAGCGTTTCGCCTTTGTCGTCGCAGTTTACTGCCATCATTCCGTACGCAGGTATTTTTATCGCTTCTCGGATTCTCGTGGACATTGTAATTACAATTATACATCTTTCATTTATCATTATACACATCATTATACACATAGTCTTGTTGTCGTTCGTTGTATTACATTGATAATACAATTAATATCTTCGTTACTCTGCATGAATTATTCCGACAGAATACACACTTTGTTTTACCGAATGTTTGTAAAACTAATCAGATTTTGCTCTGAATTAATTATCGCGATCTCACTGAAGCTTGTATTCATACGACGAAGCTGTTGGACAGGTTGAAAATTTAAATGGCCGGATTACTAGTATATGTACCAATCCTTTTCGAAATTATTAATTCGTTTTCTCGCACGTTACAGATGGTTCTGACATTTGACTAATTGAATGTGTGCTGAGCCCCAAATGAAACGTCCTTCAAGAAGGATCTGTTTGCCAACCCGAATTCGTGAAATCATATATATTTAGCTGTCGCTCATAATTTTGTCAGTCATGATCACGCTCCGGAGGAATTTTCTTCTTCAACTTTAGGCAACTATTTCGATGAAATTCCCCAATGTCCGACGTTGTACGAAATGCAGAGAAATATTGCGTTATCGAAAATAAAAGTCACGGTTTGGTTACTGAAACGATAAATGTTGTATATTTATGCAGTACATTGAACATCAATATTTCGACTGTTTGCGTATTTCAACGATATACAATTTCAGATTATTTGGCTGCAATACTACAAAAATAAGAATCGCTTGGAAAACATCATGTTTATAATATAGATAAGCAATTTATTAATCAAAATGTAAAATAAACATGCAATTTATTTCGTGTGCACACCAGGTTATCGAATATCGTTCGTAATTATTCGAATGATATATATGTATATTCAATCGTATTTAATTTACTCTAAAACTCACCCCAATTATACGTATATAATTCTTAATTAAAACAACGAGCACGTTTTGAATTAAAGTTAAATTTATTTCTTAATCAAGTAATTTTAGAAATTGAAATTAATCGAGAAGTCGTTCGAGTAATTAGTGCTGTACATTTTTGTAATAAGGAGACCACGTCACCATGAATCAGTCTAATCATTTTACTTTTCCTTTCCTTTGTTACAGGTGAGTACCTCTGTTCTTTTAATCCTGTCCAAGAGTGCATCGATCGGTCGCGCGAAATCCTCAGTCGCAGGTGAGTTTCATTATCAGCACGATGCTTCGCCCTTGATTACAATGATAGATAAACAGAGTCAACAGGGTGATGACGTCCGCGATATTATGTCGTCAGTTATACGCCCATCTGCTAAATTGCTGTTAAAAAGCGTGACACGACGGTACATCGTTCCATGGATAATCGAGATCTTGTGTGAAATTAAGCGAAGGTGTACCGGGTGTTGGAAAACCGATAAGGCGAATACAGTGCAATATGCAGTTTGTCGTCAGACAAGCTATTTTCGCGAGCAAAGCTTCACTTTTCACATCAGCGCCCTGCTATCGTGAAATCGTGCATCGGTACGAGCTTTGAATTGACCCTTTGCAAATTCTTTTGATACATTTTTCATACGTATTTGTATCAAATGATTAAATCTGGCTAAATGAAATGGAACTCTGCATTTAGTTTAGCTGTAGGATAACAGAGGGTAAAAATATCAGCCAAATGGCAACTCGTGATGCGTGAAATTAGCGTTTAAGGCGTACAATTTTATCAACAACCAATTGACTTTCTTTTTGGCGAACAGTCAATTGACCAATTGAATCTTTACGAATTTTCATTAATGTTCAAATCAATCAGCGATTAATTTTTAAATATATCCAACTTTAATTCTTATGTAAGTATGAATCTATCGCTGGTTCTTAGATATTTATCTTCGATATATACATGTTATATTTCTTCGAAATATATACTGTTACTGTACATAACCTCATCATCAATACTGTTATTGCAAACGAGCTGAGATATTGTATTCCCCACGTTTACTCAAGAGTGTGATATAATTAATCGAAGCGTACGTCAGGATGATAAGTTCGTTCAGTCGTATGAAAGACGTGCGTTCTCGGCACGACAAGATGATTAAACATGCAGGAGGCGTTTTGCAATACGTTTTATCACGTGTCGTACACACGCATATATATCCGCTTGTGTTCGGAGATGGAAATTTTGATGGCTCGCCGTAAGCCGGAATTATCGAAAATTTTGACAGATTTATATACTCCCAGTACGAGTGTACATAAGCGACCCAAAAATTTCTTCGGTGGTCAAATGTCAAATCGCATAAATATATGATCGAATTTTATCGGATAAATTCCACCCCTCCTACAAATTACCTTCGTCTGGCTGTTTCAATTTATTAAAAATCTTTCTCCGTCAATGTTTATTTGTCACAGTATATTCATAATTATTTTAAAAAGGAAAGAATATTTGATTTACAGATTGCCAGAGTGTTATTAAATAATTGACATCTTTCCTTCGATTGTCCGACATATCTATATTTTATACATGATCATTGTTCAAATTAATTGATGTTTCAAACCAATACAAGCAGAAAATCATTACATACTAATAATCTTAATAGATCGGTTAGAAATTTAATTTAAAGTTAATTTGAACAGTCGTATAAATCGACTGTAATGAAAACTGACTTGAAGAGAATTTATATAAACGCATATAAGAATTAAAGCAATACAGAGACTCGAAGACAATTATTTAAAGATATATATATATAGAGAGAGAGAGAGAGAGAGAGAGAGACACAGTCTCTTCTGCAAAGTCACACGTACGAAATGAACATCGTTGAAATAACGAATCCTCGTGATAATATTTGCTCCGAAATATTATCAAGAAATCAATTTACCATTGGATGAAATTGAAGTTTGACATGTATGATTCATTAATACAACGATGAAATCGTTCGGTGAACTGTGGCATTCGCTTGTTCATCGATGCGTCGGGCATCCCTTCGATATCCGATAACACCGAAATCGTGGACCATTCAGACTATCGATACGATTTACATTTTACGCGGCCGCTCTGCGGCATCCCCCACTGTAAATCGCCATTAAATCCGACACGCTTTCGGTTTGCCCTGATACGAATACCAAATGAGTGCTTTCTGCGGACAGTGTCGGCCAGTTACTTTGCATCCCTGGTTAATTGACTCGTCCTTTGTCGTCCCCTTTCTTCGTGTTCACTGCTGCGGCTCGTCGAAACTTATCACGCTGTACGCTGTTTCGCGTTTTTATCAGAAATTACGAGAGGGATGAAAATTAAGGGGAATATTGGTGGAGAATATCAGAAGTTTGTAGATCTTGTTGGTGTTGCTTCTCTTGATATTTGACAGTTTAAGTGAACTTACACTCGTTGGCAGAAGATGGAGTTTCATTTTTATTTCGATCATTTATATTTAATCGAAAAAAATAGATTTTTATTTTTATTTTTGATTTATTGATAAATGCGTATTTTATTCGTACAATTATTATTTTGTCTCCCTTCCGCTTAAAAAGGAATATTTTTTCAAATAGTCGTTCTATGGAGTAAGAATACATATGAGTATGAAATATGAAATGTTCAAACGTTCAAATTTTTAAGAAAAATTTGAGCTTCGAGAAACAGTGTGGACTTTAAGTGTTACGTAGTTTTTAATAAAGCAAGATTCATCTCAGTTTGTCGGTCAGCGTTCAATAAAGTTCCTGGGCTTTGTGTTACGCCGTAATTAATACGAACACCACGGAGACATCACGTAACGATGTTAAACGAACGCCACGTTCACGTGAGAACCAAATTTTACGGTCCAAAAATTTGTACAGTCGGATTCGATCGCCTATAAATTTTAATTTTATGATGAAAGATTTTCCATAACGTTGCTTATTTATTAAACGTCGCCTGAATATGTTAAATCGATTGTTTCGTTCTTTCAATTTAGCATCAATATTACGAATATTTCTTTTTTCAATTTAGGATCAATGTTA
>CAJDYZ010009967.1:0-19738 GCA_903986555.1 Heterotrigona itama | reverse complement strand
TGATAATCGTAAGTTTGTTCTTTTTAAAGATAACTTTACATATCGCGTTACCAGTGGAAAAATGAGAAAAATTGTAGAAATTCAAACGTACGTAAAAATATAAAAAATTCATTTTCATAATTAGATCCATCATAGTCTCTTAAATATTGAAATATTCTTTTCAAAAACTCTCTACACAATTTTCTTTTTACCAACGTAATATTCCTTGAGTCCTGATATTCATCGTTATGATATAATGAAAGACAAAAATCGTACAACAAATTTTAAAGAGTCGTTGTAAAGAGAACATTTCAGTTTTCAAGACGATTATGGACACAGTCATGGGAAACTTTTCTCAATACTTTTACACGCGTTTGAATTCTCACAATTTTCGAGAGAAAAACAGGATCCTCGCCTTTTTCATCCGGCGCGCGATGTAAAATCGCCTCTGAAAAGAACGAACTCACGAGTGTCGAAGTAGAGACTTCACGCTTTGAAATCAGATCAGATGGATCGTTATATCTTTTTTCCCGAAGTTTTACATCAGTTTACGAAATGTTCTATTGTAATTCCTGGTTCAAACAAAAACCTTTCGAGCGAAAATAGCGAGTAACGACGTTCAATCTGAGGTTCAAATCTGAGTTGTCTGTCGTCAAATTTGCATCGAGCGTGTGACAAAGCACGTAATCGCGGTTGCACTTTACTCGAGCAAAGTATATAAAAGTCGTGACTCGCAGCGACTGACATGGAGTGAATAAACCCGAGGTTGCTCGTCGCGTGTTACTGAAATTTCAGCCATTTTCCTGAAGGAAACTCGCGGAATTCTCGGGAAAAGCACTCGATCTATGCGATACACTTGCAGATGTATGTATAACGTCATTCTGAAAAATATCTTCCTAGTGAATGAATGTACGTATCATATGTAACACATTACATGAATGCTTCGGTACTTTTTTACGGACACATACGTCCCAACAATGGGAGCTGTATCGTGATGCTCGAATATTTTTATATCATCTCGAGAACTTGAAGCCGAAACAGGAAACTTAGAAAATTAATAATGATAATAAACATGATTATATTGCAAATATTAAAAATTGTATCTTCTCGAAGGTATAGAAATTTCTTAACAATTCCTCGACAATTTTAGACGCACATTAGCAAATTTTAAGTATTTCAATGTAAACATTACAAAAGTAAAATGTAAAACTCTTCATTTAGTTAAAATAAATTACACAACAAATAAACAACAATTCGAGCAAATACAAGAAGATCCGTATCCACGTTCAATTGTTTGTAAAAATATTTATTTAAATACATCATCAATAGCAATCTCTTTCGTAAACCAAAAAAAAAAAAGATACTTTCTCCGAATACCTTTTTTTTTCTTTCTCCCTCTTTTTCGTTAACCGAAGCGAAAAGAACGACTGCCATCGACAAAGGAAAATGTTCTCCGACCATTTATTGACCCTGTTGGCCACCGTTACAGACGTGATTAATCATCGAGCTTTAGCGGGACCAGGCAATGGACTTGGCGGTCGACATGAGGGCACCCTTACCACCAGAAACGCTCCAAATAAACCGGCGTCGTCCACGATAGTTCTGCTTGTTGATTTTTCCTCTATACGGTACTTCCTCTTCGGTCATTTCGTTCGTGGCCGCACGAGAAGAGATCTTCGCGAAACACAGTCGAGTGTTTTCTGTTCGACTTATATCGAAGTAAATTCCGTGGTCGAGCAGTTGTCAATATGATCGCAGGCACGACCAATTCACTATTTTCCTTTCGATCGTCGTAATTGTTCGCCATTTTACGAGTTCTTAACCGGTAAAGATACTATTCCTTCAATGGAGGAAACACGCGAGGAAATAAAGATAAAGAGAGTAAAGTTTCTGAGAAAGTCGTGACATGTTCGAGGGCAGGAATTTTATCTCTTCTTTGAGATTTTAAATCTTGTTAGAGCTGATACGCTTATATTTGGGCATTAAATTGTTCTTCGCCGGATACTGATATACCTGCAAAAGGATTGAAGAATTTTAAGAAGGTTTTCAAGGTCTCGGATGGATTATTTACTGAATAAAATCCACAAGTAAAATGTTATTTAGTAAAAATCTAGACACGAAACTGAAAGGATTAGGATCAATGTAAAGTCACCAAAAATCATACAGACAATATTTTTCAGAATTGCTACAATATAATTCTACATGTTCTCATTCTTGAAATTTTCGCACCTCGAACATTTCTCACAAACTTCGAGTGTTCGTAGCTCAGTCATAATGTGCTTAGTGATCATTCCGATACAGTGTTCAAAATTAAAGGTTCGAAAATTGAGTTTCTAGGTTTCTAGGTGAACTCGTAACGGGTATAAATTCGACGAAGTGTTCAATTCAGATTTCATCGAACGATAGATGCAGAATTTACATTCTAATAAATCTTGACGTTCGATCAGAGCACGACTTCGTTCTCACATTCTGTTCTCAAAATTTTTAACAATCTATTCATCTACCCGCGAAAGCAAACAGTGAATCTCTGGAATTTTAATCCATGAGATTCATTAAAGATTATCTTAGAGAGAAGGCGAACTCGAGCGAAACATCACACCTCAGGAATAATATGATAAAATTAGAACGTGCTCGCATATTGATCGTCGCGTAACGCTTCGGGTTTTCTCGTGAAATCAATTTGTAACAATCTAAAATAGCCTGATACCTTTTCACGTTTGTCTGGCGCATCGTGTTTTCTATCGATATTTGTGATTTTATTCTCTATTCGGTTATCGGTCAAAATTCTCGTTCGATCGATATCGCATTGGTTTCGAAGAGAGAAATGAACTATTTGTACAAATAATTTCACACGATGAATAATTACAATTTCGATTGATATTTGAGTATCATACGTGGTTAGAGAAAGGTACGACGATCACGTAGGGAAAGAAAGTTTCTTGAGAAAATATTGTCAAACATTTTTCCTCTTAACACGATTTATGTTATTTATTGTCTACTTGATGTAAATATTTCTATTGAAAGTTTCATTTTTTTACTTATTATTATTGCCATTGTAATTGTATCATTATTTGAATTATTGTCAATTTCAGTGATACTTATACGTAGTAATTTACGAAAAAAAAAAATTTCACACGGTGTTTCTTTATTGGTCCTTGTCGGAAGGATGAAAATGGGATTTGAAAACATTTTTTGGTTATCCTTCCAAAAACACGAAAATATAGCAGGAGACTTTTACTTTTAAATTATACTTTAAATTGTCGGTCGATAATTCGATAATATAAATTAAATTTATATTTTCTTCACCAATTTTCAAGTACCAATTAGATAAAAAAATCTCAGTTTTGATTAATTTTTTCAATGTAATGTTAATCAATTTTCATACATATTCATGGATTTTAAAAAATAGTACACATTCTTCGGAATTTCATCCAAAATTATATATTTTATTCTGTGAATGAAATCATAGATTTCATTAAACTGATTAAAATTTCGATTAGTACCAAAAAATTATTAGTATCACGGTATTTCGTTGAAATTTCAGTTAGCACCAAATTATTAGGATTTTCACGAAAACAATTGTTTTATTACTGTAATTTCTGCTACTATATCCCGTCAGTTTGCCATTGCTTCTCCATTCGTTTTCGGTGGGATCAACCTTTACACCCTATTAATTCCTGGAATCGAATCCGATAGTGACGCGCGATGAATTTTCCAGTAGTCTGGCCGTAGTTTCGTGCGACAGTGGCCTGTCAAGCGAAACTACTCACTCTCTTCAGCGTTTAATCTTTGTCGAGCCAGCGACGTATTACCACATGCGACAGATTGTATCAATGAACGAAGATTACAGTCATCGTGCTCGGCTGACCATTAAACACTTCGTTAACTTCCTAACGATTTAGCGTGCACACCGGAGCAAATGAAGAAACATCGTACGAAGAGCATCATGAGACCGTGATGTAAATTTAGAAATTTGATGAAATTTAGAAGTAAAGATATCTTCTTAGGTAGGAAAATTCAGACATTTGTTACCCAAATTTGTTGATCTAAATTAAAAAGTTCGAGCGCAGGTCTGGAATATTAATAGATATTTTTTTCTTTCTTTATGGATAATTTTGAACTTTTATTGATTCAACGTTCAAAAATGAAGTTACAAATTAAATTACAAATGAAGTAGTTTATCATCCGTTTCTCATTTATTCTCCGAATATATTATTCATTTATTTGGCATTTGTAGTAAATTGCCTTCCTTCAGAATGTTCCGGGGAATTCCTAAGAATACAGAATTCCGTGTTTTTTTTTCTCTCTCGAAGTATTCTTCTACTATTGAACGAAAAACTGCTTCATTACATTTGCATAATGCACGGAAATAAGAATTTGCCAATCGTCTGCGGACGAATGCAAATAAAAAGTTTATTCTCCTGTCTGCCTGCATTGACTCAGCATACGCCGTGAGTTCCTTCTCGTTTATTACATCTCGTCTCTTTCGTTCGCAATCTCGAAATCTCACGTTCGTCGGATACGGTGTTTTATACACACGCGTTGGAACGCGTTTCGAATTCTTGCGCTCCAGCGTGGCTCACGGATACGCGATATTTCGCGAATACCACAGTGAACGGAACTCAAACCAGCGACTAGCTGAACCGATTCAGTTGGATATTATGCATACAGGAAGTTCAATCTCCTGCGCATTCTGTTTTCCTTCGGTGTGTATTAGTCGCAAATTTATGCGCGTAAACTGACCTCTGTTGTATCCGCTTGTATCCGCTCCGCCGAGCAGAATAGAAATTTTAACCAACATTTTGCCAAATGTTGAAACATTTCGAGAGGCATTCTAGATTTCTCTTTCGTCCCGTACGATGTGAAGTACAAATAAAAGTTAAACAATTGCAAACGTTGATTGATTCATTTTCAAATGTACTCCGAATTCGAAAGTTCGACAGATTCGATTCGGTATTAAATTCAATGATTAATTTAAGGTAATTTGAACGAGCAATTTAAGCTTGATCAATTAATTGAAGTAATATTTACGTTCTTTCAAGAAAATAAGATGAAAACAGCCTGCAGTTACTTCAGAACAATTAAGAGTTTCATTCTGAAATGATTTACCAGTTTATTGATCTACCAGGGTTGTAAAAGATTCGAAGAGTCGAGCTTTTGTAATAATCAACATTTTTCGCAATGATAAATATTCCGTGACAGAATCACACTTTATTCTCAAAAGCAGAATCTCGTCAAAAATTTTTCGTGAAATTTCTCTCTTCGTGCACTCGTTCTTCAAAAGATCTGAATAGATAATATTCACGTGAAAAATTACTCACCATAAAATATCATGGACCTTTTCATACACTTGTATTTGGAAATTCATCACTGGGCCGCGAATTTTTCTGAATTTTTAAATTTTTGATTAAAAAAATATAAGCTAAATGGAACTTCGTTTTATATTTCCATACTATATGCATTCAGTGCCTAAATCGCACTTAACTGCATCTTCCAATCGCCAAGTGCATAAAAATCTGCCAGTCGCACTTAAAGAACAAGAATTAAGTTAAAGAATAATTAAAAAATTCAATTGAAGAATATCCAAATTTTCATTCCTCGATTCCTTCTCTTTTGAACAAATAATGAGCTCGTGATTCGCGTAACAGAATTTCCCCAGAATTTCTTTTTTTTTTTTTGCCTCGACGATGAAAACTACTCAATCAGAAGAATTAAATTAAAAAATAGTTAAAAAATTAAATTGAAGAATATCCAAATTTCTTTTCTCCACGCTCCTCTGAACAAATAATAATTATGCCGCTAACGATTCGCGTGACATTTATCCATAATTTTTTTTTTTTTTTTTTTCGACAATGACACTACGAGGCTCAATCAACCACAACGAACGATGACATCGGCCAAACACAGAATACCTTTCGTTACCTAAATCGTTTCGGCCGTAACGCGGCCGTCGCTCGAAGCCTCGACTTTAACTACTGCCAATTACCACAGCCGACCATGCGCAGGTATATATCGCGCTTTAATTACCAAAAGTTTCGCTATTCGCCGGACATTCGCACTTGGCGAACGCTCGTTAGCAGCGTACAACGGGGTTGGACCCTGTATTCGGCTAATCCCTTATCAGATCTCTTCGTTACGTCCACGTTGATGATACGACAGATCCTGTTGAAGGCGTTGGCTAATGCGTCACATTCGTACGCTGTAATCGAGCAAAGAGATTAACGCGAACGGGAGCGAGTTGCCACGAAACTGTCGCAAGAAGTGAGCCAGTTTATTGTACGACGTTTGTCGTTCTCTCGCGACGTTTCACAGCTCGCGTTTCAGAGTTTCGTGATGGTAATTCGTGGACGTGTATCTTTCGTTGTCTCTGAGCCGAGGGAGAACGAGAAGAGAGAAACTGTAATTAGAAAGTGACACGTCGCAAGTAGGAAAAAGAGCAGCAAGAATAATCAGAAGAAAAATTGTAATTTAACACGTTAAGTGCCCTGTCGGTCATCGGTGACCGACAGTAACCTTTCCGTTCAGGCCGTGTCGGTCACTGGTGACCGACGAAACAGACTCAATACACATATATTAAAAATTGAAAAACTTTAATATCAACAGATCTTATTGATATTTATTATATAAACTGTGTACGATATAATAATACAATAATAATTTTATTAAAACAGTTTAGGCAAAGATAGGTGGCTTTTCTTCACAGGATGTTGTAGGATGTTGTTTCTTAGTCACGTTTCTATTAATATTTCTTCCCAGCAGTGTTGCGTTTCCCTCGTAGCAATTTTTACAAAATTTTCTAACTCGGGATGCTAACTTATAATCGTACTGTGATTTTGCATTTTGCTTATCGTGGAACTGCATCAAACAGCGTAAACGAGAAGGTAAACAAATTATGGCACTTAACGTGTTAAACACGACATTTCTTCGATTATGATACTAAAAAGAAGAAGATCAAATCGATGTTGATTGTGAATTTTCGTTAAAAATTTTGTTTTTACGTTTTTCGTAGATTCTAGAAATATATTAAGTACATTCAAGAAGAAAAGATAAAAAGATAGAAACCGATCTAACTGAACTGACGTTTCCACTAACCGCTGTGGTATTTCCAAGGAAAAAGCAAGTGAACTGTTTGCCTATCAGTCAACTTCTGGCAAAGCAGCTTCAAGTTAATGTAAATGGGGCTGATCCATGAGCAAACATTGCCTGAGTAGCTTTTACACGAGATAAATTCATAGAAATCTCTTATTTTATGTTTAGAGTCAAAACATGTGGATGCAAAATGTGGGAAGATATATATTACACTTCCAAATCACATTACATTATACTATGAAAATATAAAACTTCTTGTTTTCCAAGTTCCAAATCATGAGGTCGAGTTCTACTCAAAATTAATTGAGAAAGTGAGTTTCGAGAAACATCGTGTTATTAGAACGAAGTGTTTCTCATTGAATCAGTCCGATTCGTATTTCGAAGTTCTTGCAAGATTCGTCGTGAAGCAGGAAAAGGATTTTGCAGAAGGGAAATTCTTGTTTATCCTAAGCCGAGACACAGCCGATGCTTTATCCGTTCACACTGAAATGCACCCTTTGCACATCCTGTATCGCGTGGATGCACGATCCTCGCGTGAATCCTCGTTGCCCGAGCCGACGAACTTCGGGACGACTGGCTTCCGTGAAACTTTAATCGGGTGATTCATGTAGCAGAAACTTAGCTTTCTCCAGATATAACGATTTCTGCGATTTCTTCCGTCTTTGTCTCTCGATAACCAGTCCAAAACGATCGACAAAACGAAATCGGCTGTCGACGGACAAATCCGAAATTTTACATATTTAATTTATGTGTCCGAAGTGTCGCACGTTCGACGTTTCGTTTGTCGCAGTGCTTGAAATTCGAAACGAAGAGAATAGAAGCATATGCGAAGAAAATTTAAGAATTTTATTTTCATTTTTGCGAAATAACACGGCACGTTTGAAGCTTATGCAAATATGTTTTGACGCGGAACTTTTACAAATTATCCAAGATTATAGCGAAGTCGCAACGATAAAAAGAACGTACGTCAAAATTCCATTTTTTTTTTTTTTTTTTTTTTTTTTTTTTTTCGAACTGTCGTTTGTTTGAAGTTTTCAAACGAACACGGTCGACAGGGAAGTTTTGTGTTTCTATTATAATTTTACAGTTAATCCAACGGTATCCTCGTCAAACAGAATTTCTGATACATTACGCGCATTTCCGTCGGCGATGAAATTACCGCTAATGTTATTAAGTTCAATAAGTATCGTGCCAGCGCCTCTTCTAAGTACAGTGAAACGAGATACATTAGCGAAAGAGAAATAATCATTGACGCGTATGTTCCTCTATACTCAAAGTGTAGAAAATTATAACAAAATATGTATACAACAGGCCTTCCGTTATTTCTATTAAGATTTTATCATTCCTGGTGTTTGATAAAAATTCACGCGTTAGAGAAGTAACGCTTCGATTGTTTTTTCTACATTATTCTTTGCACATATTACAATACTCAAATTACACACGTCAGAACCATATTTCTATGCAACCAATGTGATTTCTCCCGTAGGACATGGTTAATTGGCTCCAGTTGCTGACAATAGTGAGCACGTACATACAATAATCTATCGCGTATAATCTCTCTCGCTAATTAATATCAGAAATCGCGTCAAACCAGCGTACGGATCTTTATTTGTCGTTGTTTTTCTTTGTCACGGCGGGCAACCTCGCCGTCTAATTATAGTGTAATCCGGTAATGCGACATAGTTTTTTTAATTGGAGCGACCACGGCTCATGATTACCTGGATAATATCGAATTACAGGTATGTAGGACAGAGAAGGTATGTAGCCAGAAGGTTCGCGTCAAATTTTGCATTAAAAAGTAGCGCGAGAACGTGTCGAATCGATACCTTTCTTGCCAGATTGTTCAACGAATCAATAGAAGGGAAGATAAGAAATCTCAATTATGACGGTTGCATTTTCCCGCAACAAAGGTGTGAGGTGGGGGGAGACAGTCAATGTTATTCCAGCTATCGATTTTGCTTTTTCTAACAAACACTGTAATTATCAGTCGATGGTTAAATGATGAGTAAAAAGGAAGATATACTGAGTGAGGAAGATATCGAACGAGAGAGAACGATTTTTTTTTTATTTAGAAAGTTATTTTTAAAATAATTTGCTAATCCTCGATATTTATTGATTTACGTACTAATCGTGGATGGTATTTTAATTCCAACAGAGATAACGAACAATGTAATGTGTAAATTATTATTTATTTCTATAGAAAGTAAGCAATACAAATAATTAGGATAATGTGCGCCAGTAGCATGGTTGGAAAGTGCAAAATGTACTCTGTAATTAAGCTGCAAATATACGTGTAAATTTATATTTATAAAAAGCAAAAACTGATTGAAAATTCACTCCGCCAATTAAATATCCTCACGTTTTATTCTGCGTTCTTTGTTAATTTTTTCAACAATGCACAGATATTCCAAAATCTGTTCGCAATATTCGAGCGAAACTTTTTGTTTTTTTTTATCGAGCTATTTCATTTCGTTCTCTGTATATATTTATGGAGGAACGAGTTTGGACCATCGTAATTTCCTTTCTCCCCTGAAAAACACCACCAGATACCGAAAATGTTTCGCACGTAGCGGACATTTGTTTGTCTATCGCTCAGCGGAGTTTAAACGACATCGGGCTCCGAAAATAATGAAACGCACGTCTGCGTAATTCATCATTCCCTCGTCATTTCGAGGCACGCGGTGAATACAGATGCGCGGGTTCCACGGACAAACAAACGATTTAAATATTAATGGAGCAGGATCGAATATTAAGCGTCGATGAAACGAGCGCAGAAAGAGTCTCTGAATTTTATTATAATTAAAACAACATTTCCGTAGTGGCGAAAATGCACGCGCAGCGAGCAACGAATTGCGATTACCGGCTCGATATTCCTTTCGTAGCTCCAAATAAAAACTGGAAAATACCAACTGCGTACTGCGAACGAATTTCTAAGAAAATGGAGGGAAACTGAAGGTCGGTTTGCAGTCTAACATTGCCGATTGCAATATTTTGTGCTATGTAAATAATTTGTGATGATTTCTAGTCGACGAATAAATAAATTCATTTCTTAATGATAAACACTACAAATTATGCAATTATACAGATGAAACTTTTCCTCCCTATCTGATTTCTAATTTTATTGAGCCCGATTAATCTATTGTTTAATCTGTATTTAAACTTGTAATTTAATCTGTATTTAAACCTAGTCTCCTGCTGTCGTTAAGGCAAGAAGAGCTGTAAAAAGCATCTCGCCACCTTCCTTTCAAAACTTTCCCAACACAGGCTGTGCACAATTTCAAGAAATCAACTCAATTAATCCATGCAATGAATCGTGGAATCAATTTCCTGCCAAGAAATTCTCGTTTTGCTAATAGGTTATCTTTAACGAATGACAAAAAAAAAAAAGAGACCTTTAATTTTGGTAACGATCCATATTGGCACGCATGTGCAGCTCGCGGATTGCTTAACGAGCTTTCGCTGATATATATCGAGTAAACTGGTCCACGGCACTAACAGGCAAACGACTCGCGTAGTGCAATCACGTTATGACTTATAAGCGAGTTGTAGTCGTTTCACGAGGACGAAAATTTACGACAGAACGGGATAAGGGGCCCTGTTACTCTTTCACCCTCCGGATTTATTAAGGATTCGAGGCGTAATCCTCGATCTGTTTGGAAAAACCGACTAACAAGACGTACTTTCTGCAATCTACGTCGAACTTAATCCAAAGGACTGGACTCGTTTTTCTGGATCGTTAAAGACTGGTTGATTAAAGCTGATTGGCTGACGGGAAGAAAAAGAAGTCTCCCGAAAACCTCTCTGGAACTTTCTGGAATATAAACATTAAATCGCTTTAAATTTTAATTGTAATAATCAAATCAAACGGTGTTGCGAAATTTTTACACACAGACATTCTTAGAGAGTCACAGTTTGGTTGGTAAAAGGTTGAAAAATGTTTTTTCAAAACAAAATAATTTCAATTAGGTCTTCCATCATCGGCTAAACATCTTCGTGCAATGTTAGCCGAAAAAAATATATTTTAAGAAGCAACGATTAAATTTGACGTTTTAATATTCTTGAAAGTAACTTACTGTCAAAAACTCATTTTTCTGTTAAATCACATGCTTTCTTGCCTCAAAAATTTAAAATTATGATCGTCAGCCATATCTGGGTTTCGCGGCCAGAAAGGAGACTTGACTGTCACCCAGATATGGCGATCAACGTGTTCGGAGCTTTACACACACGACACTTGATAGTTAGCCACGCAGCTGTAATTTCAGAATACACTTTACTCCGCGCAAAGTATAGCGCGTTATATACTTCTCTGACTCGCCGTGAAGGAGGAACGGTAACGCGAAAAGAATGACCTCTTTGGTCCTTTGGATTTATCTCGACCTATTGGCTTCTATTGGCGAAGGAGAGCGTAATTGACGGATGGCCATTGAGTGGAGGAAGCCTGCGTAAGAATAAATCGAAACGGACAAAACGTCTTCCTCCTTCTCCTTTCTCCTTTCGTGCTCGAGCCCGCGAGATATTTCCTTTCACCGATTAATTCAAAACGCATTATCCCTGTCGCGATGCTCAATAGAGCGGACGTTCCACATAATAGATGACGTTGAAAATGCTGATGAAGAAGGCGGGCGAATACGTCATTCGATTTATTGTCCTCCGCCGCGTTGACAAAGAATTTATTGTCCCCTTGTTTCCTCCGTAGCTGTTCCGAACTCGCAAACGTGTTCGACGCTCGACGAAATAACTGTTCAATGGCTCTGTCGATTTTAACTATTCACATTTATGTGTATATATATAAATATGTGGCGCAACCAGAAAGGAGGCATGTTTCTATGTGACGAAATAAAGAAGAACTGAAAGGAAGAAGGAAATTCTTTCGTTTAAAGTTTTCCGTTTTTCTTGAGAAAATCGAGTTTGAAATTGCATCAAGTATACTTGAATTCACGTGGCTGGTTCACGACTCGCGGACGAAAGGATGTTAAAAATATTTAACGAGAGGTCATTCTACAAGTACAAAAACAAGTCGACAATACGATACGATAACATTCTTTCGCTTGAAGCTTCCACTTCCAAGGGAATTGACTTTGAATATGTTTCGCTAAGAGTTGCCTTGGCAATAACTTTCCCAACTCGGTTTTCTCGAAGCGTCATACATAGAACATTTTGTTTCATATTTTTTCGTCTATTTTTTTTTTTTTAACGTAGAATTCTTTCAAAACCTTTCGATTCTACCTGTGCGTTTACGATTCTCAAGTTGAGCACTACTTTCGTCTGAATAGTTGTCGACAGAGAAAGTGCGTGTCGAATATTATTTTTTTCTGTGTTTAACTGTTTTACATAAAGAATTTTCTAACAGACTGTTTAACAGCTTATTGAATAAACACAAGTTTGTCTGGGAAAAGTAGAAAGGAGATATAGTAAGTAAAAAGAAGATTTATTTGAAAATTTAACAGATTCTTCTACTTTAGGCAAATTCTACTTTCAAATTACGCATACAGTCTCGAATGCCAGGAACGTAAACTAAAATGCATAATATTGTGCAATCAAAAGCTTTCGTAATAATTTAAATCGACCATTATTAAAATTACGATGTAAAATTTCCATTTTACATTCTACAACACACCTCGCGCGTATACGAACAGAACTGTATTAAATGACATCATTATTAAATTACTTTGTTTTACAAGGTCTTCAATATTTTCCTCTGAACAGAAAACTACGAAAGGTCGTAAAAATGTCGTAAGATATTATCAACGGGAAACATCGAACATCGTTAACATTTTTCTCCAATTTTTTCCACATTCCTTCAACCTCGGTTCCTTGCATCGCTGAAAAGAACGCAGAAACAAGCTACGCGATTCGAACAAAAATAGAACAACGACGGAATAGTTAATGCCATTGAACGTGCACGCGCATATACTGGCTCTTTCATTTCTGGTTACTCGTGTTCCGTGTAACGAAGCCGAGTTAATAACGCATTTGACGACCAGCTGTTCAACCGTTCACAAAGAAGAAACTATTATTCCGCGAATAAAAAGGTATATTTATTCGGAGAACGAACTAGACCTCGATATTCTATGAATCAATATGAGAACAATAATGAGGTGGCACGTTGCGTGTTGGCCTACGTCGTCCACGTCAATTCACGTGCATATTTCACGAGCGTTCACGTTTAACCGGGGCATAGCGATACGCCGCGAAATTAAGTTCGTGTGCGGAAGGAAAATTGAATTTTCGAGGATGCTCGATTTCAAAGAGATCGTCGAAATATTTATCCTCGTTCAGTTCTTCTCTCTCTCTCTCTCTCTCTCTCTCTCTCTTCCAATAGCTTCCTCGTAACGAGTTTTATCTTTCTTTGTCTTTATCTGCCGGTAAAGCATAGCCGAACGTCGATGAAAGATGGAAATTTGGAGACAAAGTTAGAGGAAATGTATGTTCTACATAAAGATAACGTGCAAATAATAAGAACAACATGCAAGTGAAAGTGAAATTCATTAAAATATGAATTTGTAGTACATAAAATTATTACGAATATTTTATTACTCTATTAGTGCGTTTTCGTGCAGTACTTTTCATTAATCTATTTTTATCGCTCTCTATTTCTCTTTATGCAGTGCTTCAATTGTTGTATTAAACAGGATATTCTAATAATTTATTAATATATACAATTTGTAATGGAATTCTATGTTCCACTGAACATTAGAATAAATACTTCGGTATATTTAAAACTACTTCAAAATTGATCGTCCCGTTAGTTAGTTAGAAAAGTATTAAAAATTTCAAGCAATATTAGTTAATAGCAAATACCATCTAAATATTGTCTACATATTTCTCATTCTAATAAATAAGTACCTATATTTATTTTTATATTTGTTGCCTATATATTTTATAGGTAACATATATACCTATATATTTTTATTTATATTCTATACGTATATATTATTTTTATTTATATTATATTTATTATATTATATTTACGTATTATTATATTACGTATAAAAATTCAACGCTATAATTCTTCGACCGATAAAAATAACATCTCGAAATTTGAAGTATTAACATCCACGAAAGCAATAAATTTTTTGATATCGTAAACTGGCAACAATCCAAGCGTATGGCGAAGTGAGATACAAGTGTGGGACGCGGATGAGCGATACGACGAATCGATAGAGTATCGATAAAGTATCTTCTTGTCAATGTCGACTACGTCTGAGATAGAAACTTCGCAGACTTCGGAAAGTTTTTCGAAAAGCCCCGAACGAAACCGCGCAACTTTTCGCGGCCGAAACTTTACAATTTGATCTCGTCCTCGCTCTCCTGTGTTACACAACATTTCGGCACAAAAACGTTTTTAAGTAAATCCGCGTAGCCGTTGTTCGCCGGAAGTTTCGCGTAAATGAATATTATAATTTCTTACGCGGTGTGTTCCGTTAACTCGCCAGCGAAAGGCGAATTTTCTGAATTTTCTCCGCTGTGCCGTGACCTGTCAATTTCCTTCTTTTGAAAAATATCGCGACTGCGTGGAAAATTCTTTTCCCCTAAATGACTGCTGTCTTCAAGCACGACCTGAATTAAGAATAATATTCACTTAACGTAATATAATTTATTTTACAATAGAAATTCTGTATTATATTCTAACAGGCCAAATTTTTCTTTAATTGCAAAAGTATTTCACATCTCACGTGACATACACCATCATAATTTATATCAATTTCGTCTCGTACGTGTCATTTAATTTCGACTGTCATTTATCATCAGCGAACAATACGTGCAGGGGGGAAAAGAAATAATCTAGAGGCGGAATTAACATTTTTGACGACATTGCGTTCATTACGATTTTATGTGACTCATCAAGGTACTTTCGATAGAATTAAGCTCTCAATAGCAATCATAAATCTCGGAATTTCCATGAAGTCGTCGAAACCTGGACGACACCAGGGAAACTTTCTTCTCGTTGCCAAATTTCTGTACTAATCGACTTGATTATTATACCAACAGCTTACTTTCGAAAATCTACACTTTTTAATTTAAAGTGAATTTTTGAAGAAGTTAATTGCTCGTTCTCTATCAAGACAAGAACAAGTTGTAATCTCAAGGATCATAATGAACTCACCTATCAGTATCTCCTCAACAAAGAAGATCTTTCAACTTATGATTTGTGCAAAGATCAATTGATAGTGGAATATATTATTGTCCAATGCGAATAGACATCAATCTTCCCTGTCCTTCTTTGACTGACAACCTAAAGAAGCAGTTCTAAAATTAATAGACTGTAATAAAATGTAAGATTTAGCTCCAAGTCGTTAACAATCCACACAAGTAGTTGATACAACTGGTGATTATAAATAATGAAGAAAAAAAAATTCTGTCTGCCAGCGCACAGGCAGGGAGATTTTCTTACAATTAGAGAGGAAACATATCGTCTGCAAAAACGCTCGATGTCGTGAACATCGCTTCGAAACTCTTTTCGGCGCAATTTACGTAAAAATAGCTCTTCGATCTCACGCAAGTGTGTGGTTTTTTTCGACCGTACACATAGAATGTTACACTGGCCTGCAAAGG
This sequence comes from Heterotrigona itama, assembly GCA_903986555.1. Taxonomy (NCBI): domain Eukaryota; kingdom Metazoa; phylum Arthropoda; class Insecta; order Hymenoptera; family Apidae; genus Heterotrigona; species Heterotrigona itama. The sequence continues at coordinate 4,114 of CAJDYZ010009967.1, read as the reverse complement.
ACTCAGTAACGGTGGGTTCAACAACGACAAAGACAAAAATTCCGTGGTGAGTTTGTTAAGAAAGATTCAGGTATTCTGGCCAACTCACACAGAAAGTCCATGGCTGACTAAACGACGAGACGACGAGACGCTAACAAGTATGAGTTTGTCAAGCTTGATTTATCTCAACGCGATGATTCACGATGGCGAACGGAAACTTCGCGCTGTATAATAAAAGCGAACGTGTTCCGGTCGGTTCGTTCGTCGTGTCCCCTTTCGCTATTGGTTTCTATAGCGTGGAACTTGCTGCAAGTTCGACTTGGTATTATTTCGCCAGTCTTATCACGTTGCCATCTTTTGGATACACACGAAGGATGCTGGTCGAAAGTTTTGTCTTGTAAACGCTTCTCCTTCTTGCTCCCCTCCTTACGACGACTTGATTCGAGAGTCAACTTTCGAATAATAATAAAGTTCGTCGCTATTTGAACTAGTCCGGTGAGTTTCTGCAGCTGTAGACAAATTGAACGAAATACAGATCGAATTTAGCTACAAAAATTTTTTATCGGGAAACGTTGAACGATGGTGAAGAATCATTCGATCGATTCACTGATCAGCAGATTGGATTTTTGTACGTATTCATGGAAAATTTAAAAGTGCAAGAGATACGTAATATGTAAAATATATAAATTCATGTCTGTAGATATTAGAGCATTATATTTAAATTAATAAAAGTATAAATATTCACAGTGTAGTAATTAAATTAAATTGAACAGATTGCAACTGAAGGAAGAGATGTGTTGTCAAGCTAGAAAAACTTGGTGGCCCAGTTCGTCAGTGTTATTAAATCCTCTTAAAGAGACTTGTATCTTCGTTGAAGTTCCAACTTGTATTTTCAATAGGTAATGTATGCAGCGTTTTGACGGAAGATCAAGACGTAGAAGAAGTATGAGAGAAAGATTCTAGCGAAACTTCTCAAGGTCTAACATTGCGAGACTTTCAGAAGTACTTTCATCTACTTCCTTAACGTAAACGTCAGCTAACAGCACGATTATCTCTTAATTTTCTATATTCCAAAATCCATTATCAACGTGAAGCTTCAACGATAGTGTCGAAAGCAAATATCGTAATCGTAATCTCCTTTGAAAGCAAATTATCCAAATATAAATTAATCCTCTCCTCGACCAGCGGGATAAACTCCATAGTATGAATTACCATTTAATCGCTGCGCATTTGAATACAGTTTTCCGTAATTAGAATAAAAAGCATCGTTTTCCGGCGCGAGCCAATTACAGTACAAATCCATTTAGTACCTCGAAATTAGATAAGATCGTAACGAAGGAAATTACGCAAGAAATAATTCGACTATCACGTTTTACGATAGTTTAAACGAATATTCGTGAGAGGGCCCGACTCGTCGTGCGAATAATCAGACAACGACCGTTCCGTAAAGTGTTTGCAAATGAACAAAGCTAATTTTTACGCAACAACGATGAAACGATACTCTCACGAAAGTTGCGGCAAGCAAGAAATTTAATTAAACTCCACCGTGCACCGTAGGTGTATTTAATTCGTGCGAGGTACAACAGCCATTCGTGTCGAACGAAATTCATCATCCGTATAATTACCACCGTTGTTGTGCCAATGATTATTTAATAGTTAGACAAGCGGCAGTGGTTGGGTCCCGTCGCGAAAATGAATAATCGCGCGGCTTCTAGCAACGCGCAGCGTCACCCGAGTTCGCGCGACGCGAGCCGAAAGTTGACGAAGTCGTCTGAACAGATACGGGCCCACTCTACTGCGCTCGGTAGAACGACTCGCGGTGTTCAGTGCCGTATGAACTCACAGCGCAGAAGCATCGTATCTTCATCGGTTATTATTAAATCATCGATACATCGATATGCGTATCTGTACACGTCTTCACGTTCGTTCTATGAAATTTACCATACCGCGGTTTCCTATTGTAAATTTGTAGCCGAGTCTCGGTGTATTCGGAGCAGTACTCGGAGAATTGTCAACTCTGTTAATAATTTCTGACGTTGAATCATGCTGTCGTTGCGACAAATGATTAACTCTCGGGCTAGCTAATTAACATGCGCAAATACTCTGTACACGAAACGATATAGATACACGTCGAACGGAAATTTAATTAACGTAATTTGCAAAGCGACTCGGTCGCTCGTGAAGCCTATACAAACTAATTACGCGACTGTTCGTGACGACGAATGGTTCAACTATCGTCCATTACTATCCGCTGTTTCACGGCCAGAACATTTCATATAGGCCGGTGTACGTGGACCGCCATCTTCGAACAGAACCTTGCAGGTTACTCGCGCTAGCAGCTAATAGGAAGCGGCTAATCCCACCCTGTCGGTTCGTCTTCTTCTCTCCAGGTTACAGCTTCAGTTCCACTTCACTTTCCCCTCTCCCTTCTCCATTTACATCGCTCTCTTCTTCCAACTTTTTGTCCTTCACCCTCCCGTCTCGTCTCTCCTCTCTGTCGCACCACACCGCCATTCTACCCCCCCTTCCGGAAAATCAATATGGAGTGGCGTTGGTATACGACGTTGGTAGCTGCTGCCGCGTGCTGCTCTCCGCTCCTTTCCCTCGGTCCTCGCCGGCAAGTTCCCTTCTACATGTATCATTCCCCTACCCCTTGTTTCGTCGCTCGTTCCACCATAGTAGCATCGACCCTATCTCCGTAGCAGTCTTTCTCTCGCTGAGCGTATTTTAGGTCGTGTCCCTCATCTCCACTTCCGGCGATACAGTGTCGGAGGACACCTCGCGATTAAGCACACTCGCAGGCGAATCACTCCGCCTGGGAACGGGTGTTTCGATTCGCGGAGGAAAGATCGGTTATCGAGTTGCCAATCCCGGGAACTCTCTGCGTCACTCCATGGGTCAACATCCAACCCGGCTGTATTCAACCGCCACTGGTTGAATACGCCGCGTGCTCTTTGCCTTGCGGCGAATTATCGCTTTTTCCTGGCTCTTCTCCTTTCTCTCTTTCTCTCCCAGTCGTCCAGCGACTGTGCTTTGGGTCGAGAGCAATATAATTTCTCTGGAGAATAACGCCGGCAAATGGAAGAAAGTCGGGAGAGCAGGATGAGAGAGATAGAGAGGGGCTGTCGAGAGACGAGAAGAGCTTTGAGTTAGCTAGCCCGGTTCTCGTTACTCGGTTCCATTTTCGCGACGACTCCGACACTGAGCCACACGCGCAATTCTCGGCTTTGCTTGCTCCACTGCGGCTACCGGGTGTTCTCGAACTAGCATAACTTCTGAGATAAGGGAGAGGATGTCTGTGTCAGAGGATTATCATTTACATAGCAAATATCGATACGTCTCGCCAGTTTGCGCGGTTCGAGAGTGAAAGAGGAATTTTTCTTTTTTTATACGTTTTCTGTACGACGATTTAAACTCGTGGAAATCAATATCTGTGAACGAGATGTTGCAAATTTCGAATTATCTCGTTTTTGCATTCACGGAGCATGATGTTCTGGAGTGTACCTTTTCGTTGGAACATTTCTTCACAGATTTCGTGAAAACTTTATCACGTTTCCAAGTTATGAAAGACGAACGGAAATGATTATGAACGATGATATTATCGTCAATACGTCGATTTAAACGTGCTGTATCTTCCTATCTTCCTGTTTCAAATCATCATATATTTCCTTCCATTCAAACCGAACAAATCACGAATCCACGGTCAAAATTCTTCAACAAACATATCGAACAATTAGTAACATTGATCATCATCTGTCTGTGTTCTCCAATTAATTTCTTCCTCAACTCAATTCTTCCTACACGTCCAAGATTTTCGTATATCTAGTGAAACTTTTCTCCAGCTGTCAAAAGTGAAAACAAAGAAAAAAAAAATACGAGGAAGCAGGGGAGAAAGACTTCCAGAGAGCCATTTGCACCAGTTGTTGCCATCGTGGACCAGAAACGTAGCCATCCACCTCGCCAATCGCTCCATAAACCATCTCGAGTCGTCGTTTCTCACAGTTTCTTCGAGCACGCTTCTTTCTCGGTCGATCTTCTTGGCCCTGGCTATTCTGAAAGGTTCCTTTTCTCGGTCGACTCCACCTCGGTGTCCGTTGAAATCCTTTCACCGCGCTTAGTCATTGTGCTCGGGGGG
>CAJDYZ010009964.1:100782-115585 GCA_903986555.1 Heterotrigona itama | reverse complement strand
AGAGAGAGAGAGAGAGAGAGAGAGAGAGAGAAGTTTTGCAACGATTGAATGGAGGAAAAACGTGGAGCAGATAGAGCGAGAGATCAAACCAGACTAAAGAGGCGTTGTTGGCCGATGAAGCGAGCGAGTTGGTAGACGAAGAAAAAGATGCGGTCGTAGAGTGGAAAGATGTTGGGCGGATCGGAGGGAATCGTGGGACCACGGATGGTAGGATCAGAACCGCGCAGATGGGCATGGAGCAAAGGGAGAACCTTGGTTCCGCGATGGTGGTAGGGATGGAACGTGGTTTGTTCACTTTCCCGAACGATCGGCTCGCTTCCTCAGGGCGCGGTCGTGACCTCTTACCGATTGAAGGATCGTTTCTGACGAGAATTTCAACCGTAACGTGTTGCCGGATGGATTAACAGTCGTTTATTATCTTTATCATTGTGTAAAGAAATTCGGTATAGTACGTGGAACCAACGTGGCAGGAGAAACATGAAACAGAGACAAAGGATCTTCTAGAAACTTTGTGTCTAGAAGGGATAAGTCAAGTGAAGACACGAGCTCTTGGACGAGTCGGACGAACTGTAGCTCCTTTTGAATTAATGTCAATTTTATAATTACATTTTTTGCAGTTGCGTATTGTTGTATCGTTACTTGGTCGACGTATTTTCGTTCGAGTTTAGCCATTTTTACAACCTATTCTGACTGTGTACGCGATGCGTGGGTAGAGCACTGCCTCTCGTTGAACGTAGAATATATTCGAAGCTGGGATATACCGCGTGCGTATGCAAGATTTCGCGCGAGAGACATTGGCTCGTACACTAGTCAAAACTAACTTCTTGAAATGGCTGAAAGTTTTTATAGAGTTTCGCGAGCACGAGAGGAGCGTACTTACTTTAACAGCCGAATGTCATCGTAGCCGGGGTTGTTTCAACTTGTTTCCGTAAAACCAGTTCTTAAAAAACCGTGTAAACTTTCAAGCAACGTTTATGAATACAGGTACATTGTACGTTGTACCTCGAAGTTTCGTGGATAATACCCAAGGTGTATTTGTATCAACGCAATTCCCTTGGGAAACAGTTCCCTCGAACGACTTGATAACAAACGACAAGCGAATGTAAAATAAGAGGAAGGCTCTAAAATTTTATAAATTTCACGGCAACGATCGCCAAGTGAGAACGTATCGTTTTTACGATTATCGGTGCGATTGAAATAAGATCGAAGCGTAATTTTCATGCTCCGGATGAATACGAGAATTCCACAAGGAAGAGCTCGTTGAGTCGCGAGGCACAGTTAGAAAGTTTCGCAAGAGTAAGAGGATGGTATCTTCGAGTCTGAGTGTCGCCTTAAGAAGGATCGTTTCGCGTTCTCCGAGGCGGGAACCGGTTTTTAAAAATCGTGCAAACTTGGAAGTAGAATCCGCCGGCGAGGCTACATCTACCTGGCCTGTAGACGCCGTATTATTACCTGTAACGATCGCGGTCGGCCGACTCCACGCTGTAGCAGCAGCAGTCGTAACCCCGGTGTTAAAGGAACATTCGAACGCGGCTGTGATGGGCACTCGTGGCCAGAGTAGTCGAAACTAACTTTGTAGAATTGCTGAACCCGGTCGCGGAGTTTCGACCGGAAGGAAGGAAGCTGTCTTCGTGCTTGAATGCCTCGCAAAGAGCGTCGTTTAAACATTGTCTGGACGCTGTAGATGTAGTTAATGAATCAATTGTACCGGCGTTGCGAGCAACGAAAACGTCTCTCTCATATTTTTCTTTGTCCCTTTGAAATCTCGTCTCTGCGAGATGTAGCGAGCCACTCTGCCGGCGCGAAAGTGCAATTAAAATCTCCTCCTGAAGGTATAATTTCAAATCTAAACATCTGGCAATGTCTTCCGCTGGCGCAACGATCCTTCTCTATCGAAACGGTAAAAGAACTTTGACGCTTTTGTTCGATCTCCCCCTCGGGGCTTGGAAATTCGTCTGTTCGAAAAGCTAGAACGCAACTGCTAGTGGTTAACAGTCGATGGACAGAGATTCCACAGATCGTGTTACGCGTTTTGCTAGCGGTTCTTTGTGCTTTTATCGCGTGTGGTCAAACCTTTAGCTTTCTCGATCTACTGTTCCGCTTTTTTCTCTCTTCTTTTTTTTTTCTCGTTCCGTGACAAGCGAGAATTGGCTTGTCATCAAAGATTTCACGTATCAGACTGCGAATATTTCATACCCGGTTAGGGTTAGAAGAATCGAGTAGTCATCGTATCAATCGTGGTCGATCGAACAGCGAGACGAGACTCAACGTCCTTTTACTCGTGGATGGATATTCTTGAACAGGACACCCAGCCGAACTTTTCGCTTCAAGCTCGAATTCCATCGCCCAGCTATTTAATCCACTTATCCATAAGTAATACTCGATCGAATTATCCTCTTTTCGAAAGAGCAGCGAACTGACTCTTCGACGAGTCGAAGTCGAAGTCGAGTGCGCGAGGCGAATCGGAGTCGAGACACGTCCAAGGTGAACCAGTGCTCGAAGAGCAGCGCCACGAATACCTAGAGGTACTCTACATACTTGGTGGCTGGACGTTACGAGCGCATGTCGTACGTAACCTTAGGCCTCTGTTACGATACGGCGATACGTCGGTGCGTTTGTACATCGGGAGTAATGTCCAACCGATAGAACAACTCGATTAAACGCATGGACGGATCGAAAAATATTCGATTCATGGAACGAGGAAGATTCAGCCGCTTTGCCTCGACTCGTATTTGTCATATTGTCTTCTGATTTATCGATGCTTTACGTATTCCGTGCGCATAATGACTACCATTATCGCACGGTGTCGCAGCAGCTGAAAAGATATTGGCCTGCCGAAACTTATGACTCTCGTGAGACCAACAAAGATAGGATTCGATGCTTGCAGGAACCTCGGCAAACATCCTTCTCGGTCAATTTATTACGGGTGCCCAGTTTCCGTACTTCGAAGCCCAATTTTGAAGTTTTCTCCGCGTCTTTGCGGATTATTCTTTGAAAAGCCAGTTTTCCCCGCTATAAATCCTCGCTACGTAAGAATGTAGCGGAAACGCAGCACGCCTTGGATTTTTTTTTATTCTTGCTGGATGAATCGAGTTGCTTGCTCGCGCGTTTCGGGTTGGAAATATCTCTTTTGAAAGAAAATCCACGGCAGTCGCGACGCGGATTCTTCCACCCTCGTCAACGCGTGCGTCGGGGAGAAATTATTTCGCCAGAAATCAAGCGACTCAGGCTGGAAATCGTGAAATGGACCTTGCCAGGCCTGTCGGTACGTAATCCGGCCTGTCCGTGTCTCTTTGTCGAAACGAGATCGAACATCATTTCCGAGCAGATCGGGGACGATTTACGAGTCTGTAAATCTTCCCCCAGGGGGATTTTCGTGACGGACAGGCAACGAACCGTGTGATAGGATGTGAGAAGAGAGAGAGAGAGAGAGAGAGAAGAAAAAAAAGGAAACACCGGGGAAAGTCCCCGGTCTCGTTTCCCAACGAGACGCGACGATCCGAGCCAGGTCGGCCGCGTATACGAACCAGCCGTTATAAATTCGTGTGTCCTGGAAGCCATCCTCTCGCTGCACCTGTACCTGCATTATCCGTAGCACAGCTGTGAGCAGCAACGGCGCCGTTACTCGCCGGCGATAAATCGAGTTCTAAGTAATGGCCGATCGAGGCCGCGGTTCCGTGCTCTTTGGGATCAGGAATAAAGGGAAGCCACCCCCGTCGTTCGTCTGTCATTCCTTTTCCAGTATTGTCCAAGTGTACGTACAGGGTGTCCCGTAATTACTGGCGTCACGTGAAAAGACGAGTCGACAAGGAAGAACGAAATTTTTTCATTGAAATCTTTCTTCGCTTCCGAGAAAATGGGGTTTGAATATTTGTCAAGTATACGCTTGAATTTAGCTAATTCCGGATGTGACAGAAAAGAATAATTGACGGGAGGTTGTTCTGCGTACGAAAACAAGTAAAGAATGTAGAACACGATTTTTTTGTAAGATGCTTCGTTTCGAAGAACATTCGTCAAGTACACGTGTACCAAGGCAATTTTTAACGATGATGTATTCAAAGCCTATTTTCTTGAGAACGACGCTTTAAACGAAAAAATTTTATTCTACACTTTTCACTTATTTTAAGTGCATAGAATATCCTCGTGTCGATTATCCGCACCTGTTCAGTACAGAATCAATTAAATTTCAAGTATACAACAGGACCCTTTATAACGCGAGATATACGTTTGGCGCGAAACCCAGAGCGCAAAATGTTAGACCTCAATAAATAGTTTTTTTTTAATAAACAGACAAGAAATATTATCATTTTATTTATCATTTTATTTCATTTTAGAACAACAAATATGTATTTTATTTCATTAAAATTCGCAAAATTTTTTTCGTTTTATGACACAGAGCAACTTAAACTAAAATCTAATCACACTCAGTATCGCTTAAAGTTAAGTTTCACCGATATCGTTTTTTCAATGTTGTTAAATCTGTTGCAATTTCCAATTTTTCTTCTAATGAAAAATCTATATATCTTCTCTATTCAGCATTTTGTGGAGATCTTTGGAATCGTGGCTGAAAAATATTATTTCTTATTCCTGACACTAAATATAGTGAAAAGAGCCCTACTTAATATCTGCTTTGCAATTGAAATAAATTCTTTTTGAACTGACACAACTGATTTTGCACAGAAATAACTGTACCGCAATACGCACTTAAACAAGTTTATCTGTTTATCGCACAAAAGTTAATGCAAAAAAACTGCGATTTTTGAGTCAGTTTAAAAAGGCGCACACAAATGAATCTTTCTCACCAATTTTTTAATCGCGTTACACGGGACTACTTCTCGTTTTTTTTCACGTAGAATCATTTTCTGCTCGGTTGTATGACTAGTTGCAGACCCATGTACATCTCGTACATGTAACCACCTTTGACTTTGATTGCAACGGCAAGCCGATTCGCCGATGCGTCATTCAAACGGTGTCTCCGGTCGTTGTGTCCTCTCTCTCCCATTTTCCAACGTATCTTTTCTTCTTCTGACCATCAGTCGTTACCTTTCAACTGAAGCCAGGGGAATTTTGGCAAACGTTGCCAACGGAGTTTCTCGAGTTGCACACACACACACACACACAGAGAGACTGTACGATGAATAAATAATTCTTTCTACTGTCTCGGCCGGACCCTGGACTTCGATGTCGTCGAACCGTGTTGAATTCTCGATGCAAGGAATGTTTCCAATTTTTGCTTTTGGAGTGTTATCTTCGCCTTTGACATAGTTCTTCTCGTACCGTGTAACGCACATATATAATTCAATAAAACGTTGTCGCGTGTAATTACTACGTTCATTCGTTTTCCGCGCGCGAGGCAGTGCGGGGATGCAAAGAAAATCGAAGCTGTCGATACATTTCACGCCCAAACGGACATCACATTTATACCGTAAGGTCGCGGATCAACGTACTCGGAGCGATCGATGGATCAAATATACCCATTGTACACATTAGCCGTTGGCTTCCTACCTTTTTATCTTCTCACCGGTACAAATGTACGGCCGATATTCCGGCCTGTCTCGTTGTAGCCGGGTGATTATTAAAACAGTTGAACTTGTCGCGCCAATAGAATCAGCGTTTGTTCGCTATTTGCACGACTTGGTCAGAGGACGTGGCAATCAGTGTTTTAAGGAGAATTTCCGGAGGTACATGGAACATGTATGCGTTAAAGAGAGAGAGAGAGAAAGAGAGAATGGTACGGTAGCACGGTATGGTCTATCGGAAAATTACGAAAGCAGTTAATATTTCCCGGCAAGGCTCGCTCGATCGGTTTCCGCGAAATGCAATACGACGAGGGGGCAAACCAATGCGGGAAATTTACACGAATCACAATGCTTGAGGGATCACGATCGCGCGCTGTCCTAGCTGAATTTATAAACGTCGACCTGGCTGCCCGCGTCATATTTTAATTAGCGGAATGCCTGTGGAATTACCGGGAATCACTCTGCAAATACATACATACCTATTCGCATCGGCGCCAGCAGTTTCAATTAATGTGGCGCAAATATTCAGTCCGTTTGTGGCTTGTACATTGTACAAAATGGCCTTGCGAGTCCCGATTTCTGTGAACGAACGCCTGATCGCCAACTCTCTCATACTGTCCCCTTCTTAGTTTCGCCGTTTTCTCGACGTCGTTGCAGAATTTAGATGGAAATCAAGTGCTCCCAACGCTCTTATCTTTTGCTCTAGGGAATTTTCAACTTTCCAGCGATTCGTGCACTCGAGTACAATTGAACGGAGACCGATTATTGGAGTTTTCTTTCTCGAACAAAGCTACCGAAGGACGACTATAATACCGAAACGGTCGTTCCCATGACACGATGTTTTCGAAGCTCTTTTACGAGCGAGCGGTCACATCGAAGGCTGAATAACATTTTCGACTCATTCGGTGCCGTTCGTTAGGTGTGTTTTTAACAGCAGTCTTTCTTCTACCTTTGCTTGGCCTGTCCCATGAAAGCTATCAAGTAGGAAGGACCAACGATCGAGCGTAAAATCGTCTCTGATTGTCTGTGAAAGAGGCCGCGCATTCTTTTCCTGATACCGCTAAACTCGTAAACGTGAACAGTTGACTCTTGAGGACTCGTCGACCGACCGTTAAAAGGAAAAAATACGAGGACTCGGTGAAAAGGGAAAAGGAGCCACCATTCGAGATACGACGAATTCATTCGTTCGACTTTGTGGTCGATAGCGCAGACAGGATTGTCTCTACTTATCTAAACTATTCTAAGAGTATTTCTCTTTAAATTATTTGGCGTTTTTTTATAACATCATCAACTATCGTCTCGGCAGTTTGGAACCTTTGAAATTAATTAAGTTTAGTTTACTTTTCTTTTGTCTTGGATATTTGGATTGTTATTAGGCCGATCCAATTTTTATTTTCAAACGAAAATTCTCATAACCCTTTGGAAAAGAATTTTTGAATATTTGTTATTTGAAACGTTTATAAATTTTCACAATAAACATAATAAATCTTAAGAAATGGATCGCTCAGAATGTTATGCGTTATGTTAAAAGTTACTGGACGGTACATGCTCGTACCGTTTTAAAATTGAAAATAAAGTTTTAGTCTTTCAGAGATCAGTGTTGATATACGTATATATAGTGCATTCCACATATCGTGATTTTTCAATCAATTTTTGATGGTTTGATAAAAGGAAAAAGAAATGTCTCGAACAAAAATTTTCAGTCAGCCACACGATGCAGTATATAAAATTTCCCCGGAAAATTTTTTTCCAATAAAAAGTTGAATGTACTTTTGATTTTACAGTCGATATAAAGACATATTCAATGATTCACTATACCATTGACATTGATATGACTTTGCATATAGGAGTGTCGAATAAATCAAAAGAGACATCGTCGTAAAATATCAACATAACTTGTCAAGCGTGGAATCAATAATGTTAAATGTCTATGATAATACTTTCCTTGTTTTACTCGACATTTTTACATTCACGGTTGTGTCAACGTCGTTAAATAGCAAGTCTTTATGCCGGCTACAATACTATAGAGTCAAAAATGTCATTTAAAAATAAAGTCAATGTTATTTAGAAGAAAAGTCAAGGTGCGTGCTTAGACTACTTAACTAAACTGACTGGGGTATTTATTGCAACTGCAGGTGCAATTTAGTGTTACCTACTTTCTGTTCTTCGTATTTAACTCAATTATCCGCTTTTGTACATCTGCCAACTTTTATTCTGCTCTTGTAATTTTCCTGTTCTCTGTAATTTTTCTTCTGCGTGTTATACATATCTTCGTATCAAAGGCCTTAATCACGCATATATAAATTAAAATTAAGATACCATAAAACTCCATTTGTATAAACTCGTATGAACTTATCGAGGAATAAATAGTTTATATAATTGAAGTTCAATGGCGTGTTCGTACCAAACGAACGAATGCTTTGACCAAATTTATTTGTATTCATATCGAGCTGTCTTCATTAAACAAGTACTGGTATAATGAGCATGAATTTGCTCAAGTAGAGGACGTGCGAGCATTCGTTTGTTTGATGTAAAGTGGATTCCACGTAAACGGAGTTTCACTGTAAAAATTTGAAAATAAAATGCGAGTTGGTTAATCTTTACTTTTATCTCCAGCCGCGGGCAATTTTCATGTTTTTCTGTACAAAATACGTTCGGATCAGGAGACTTGTAATGCCGTGGAGGAAAAGGTACAGATAGATGGGGAAAAAAACGAAATGTTTTTATTAACTTATAACTTGAAACTTGGAAAATTCATTCTTTGTACCGTGGGGTTTTAATCTTATATTAAAAGTTGAAAAAAGGAAAAAAAAAAAGAGAAAATACAAGTTAGTTTAAACGAAATTTTCAACCCTCCTGCAGCCCCGGGAAATTTTCATATTTTTCTGCACGAAACGAGATTCAGATCATGAGAGTTTTAATGCAATGGAAGAAAATATAAAGCGGTGAGGTGGGGAAATACTTTTATTTAGTAACTCTTCTAACTTGCAATTTGGAAAATTCGTATTTCGTATCAAAAGATTTTTAATCTTGCACAAATAAGCTGAGATTAAAAATAAAAACTTGAAAATAAAATGTAAGTTAGATGGAATTTTTAACTCTTCCCCTCCTCCGCACAGCCCCGGGAAATTTTTATATTTTTCCGTGGAAAACGGGTCAAGAGATCTTTTAATGCAGTGGAAGAACAGACAAAAAGAAATGGAAGAATGAAATATTTTCATCGAATAACTTATAAATTCTAACTTGAAAAATTTAATATAATGTTCAGATAATTTTAATAGTTCGATGCAACTGTTATCCACGACTGGAGGGTTGAAGTGTGACAATATCTCATCAATTTCTTTGAAATTTTCGAATTTCGTGAATTGTTTCCTTCGACAGTTGTTAACGATGATTAAACGATGATTAAACGATTAAGGTACAATGTAAGTGTACCACGCGTGAGATGCTGGAATGATTTACGTAGGGACCGCGATCGAGCGATCATAGCTGCAGTCAAGGGACGGCGAAAGGGAAGAAGCGGAAAAAAAAACGAGCTGTCGTAGTTTTTGATTAAACTGCAATGCGCACGTGGAGCAGACCGGAAACCGATAACACTTGGCCGTTGACGATTCTCAACTTTCGATGCGCGCTACTCTTCTACTACTTTTTACTTACTTTTCCCAGTGTTCGGCCTTCTTTCCAGAAGCGTTGTTCGCGACTCTGATGTTCATGCATGAAAGTCGATGTTACGTAGTGTGTAAACAATCATCGATAGCGTCACGTGGCCACGACGATTGTGGTTTCTTTGTCGAGGATGAATACGATCCATCGCTGACAGCGACAACGAAAGTAACGATCGATCATGCCAATTTTAATTACTTTCGTATCACGATGATAAATTATAAAAGCATCTCGATGGACCGCTCGGAATGCTGTTTTTTTTTTTTTTTTATTTTCGATATATACGATAATCAAACTATTAAACTTCATAATCGAGGCAATTCAATTTGGCCTCATTTTAAAATATGAAGCTTCCATTTTGAAGCTTACATTGCTTCTTTTTTAAAAATGTTTCTCAAGCATATAGCTAATGAAAAAGGACACCTTTCTTCTCGAAAATTGTAGAAACTCAAATGCCTTGGAAAACGTTTTCTTCGTGACTAAATCTACCATGGTTTTGAAGAGTAAAGTCTCTTTTTTAAAATTTGCTGTACGATTTTTTCTCACGTTTTATTGAACTTGAATATTAAGATTAAATGGACTGTTCAAAATTCAATAAATTTGAGGAAAAAAGAAACAGCAAGATTTCAAAGGGAAGGCTTTGAACTTCGAGATTATGGTAGATCTAGTCATGGAAAAAATTTTTCAGTGATTTTAGAAACGTTTGGATTTTGTGACAACGAAACTGTCCTTGCCTTGTCCATCTGTGTGATACATTTTTGAAAAAGAATTGAAGATTGACTTCAAAATGAGATTAACGAGATCAATGAGATCAATGAGATGTACGATTTTGTTTCACAAAATTTGAACATTTTAAAATAATTTTTCATCGGATGTGCGAATTCTTTTGTCCATTTTTCTAATATAGGATCCAGTGTTATACATCTGTGACAAAAATTGCACTTTAATTTTCGACAAGAGAAATAAATGAAATTTTATTTGTGCTTAATGCCTCTGTATAATGATAGAGTAAGCCAGTTACGACTCGTTGTTCGTAATCATTTTAATTGTTATTCACTGTTGCTAAAATGTGATTAACTCTTTGTCCGAGTAACTTCACTGCCACAAATATTTTTGTCCTTTAATTTATCTTATTTTTCACGATTCTGTTTGTCTTTCTGAAATAAAATTTGCCATGGGACCAACAAAATACAGAGTATTTTTCTCCCGAGCATTAATAAATGTTTTAATTACAAAAACATCGTTCCAAATATATTTCTGACACACATAGTGCATAACAGAAATTTAATGTAGCAATAGTATAATAATATCAATTTAATATAATATGGTAATATAGTTACAAATATATTATTATCTCTACTATCCTCATTGTTCCACGTATGCGTGACATGTAGCCCGTAATAAGAAAAAGCCTATGAATATAAATATAGTTCAGCATCATGTATGTGTACACGCTGTAAAAATTTTGATACTTGGATCGAGATCGCGGGAAGGATTGGATTTTTTTCTTGATGGTAACGAACGTGTTTAGTTTAGTTCAAGTCATTCCTTCAATTTGATTTCGCCCTATATTTATTTTTCATACAGTTAGCTTTCGACTGCATTCGTTATCATCAGTATTGTTACACAACGAAGGATTAACGTCGATGGACAGGTAGATGGACTAATTCGTTTGCGCGTGTACTGCATTCATATGTATTATTTGGGTACATGGCAACGTATATAGCTACACAAAACGGTCAACGCCGAATTGGCGAGTCATTCGTTATCGTCGATTCGATGTTGATTCATTCTCGGTTGTTTCTATTGGTATATTTTTCTTTCTTCTTCTTTTATCTTCGTCCAGTTGGTTCGTATGCACGTCATATTATAGCAGATATTCGAATGAATATATAGTGAGGAGTATAATTGAACACGTAATGGATAAAAATGGTTTAAATAGTTACCATAACGTAAAAGAAAATCTACTTGGTATCATTTTCAAGCCTCTAGTTTGACAGTGTCAAATTCGTTCGTTTTCAAAAATGTTTCGCATCATGTGGCACTTTTATTCTCGAAAGTTATAAAAATTCAAACATTTCTAAAAGCATTAAACAATTTCTTTTTCATGAGTTTATTCACCATGGTCTTGAAAATTGAAAGTCTGTACCTTTACAACATTTCTTTATTGCCATTTTGAATTTTGAAAATTAGAGTTAAATGACGAAATGTTGTGATTTTTTGAATTTCTATCGTCATTTTTTAGGAACTTCAAACATCAAGAGTATGGACTTATTGTTAGTTGTAAATAAAATTTTTCAGTGTTTTTACATACGCATGAATTTTTACAATTTTTTCACTTGCTGTCTGATGTTAAAATGTCGTGGAAAAGAAGAACTGTCTCACACTTTAAAATAAGACCAAGTATATCCTTGTATAATCTTTTTTTTTCGACGAGATTACAACAGTCTCGATAATTTTTCATTGAAATTAATTGCGATGTAAAACCGACTCCACGAAAACAATTTGTATCTGTCGGATCAGTGACGGTGACACAATTATAAAATTTTTTTCGAGAAAGTCAAAACATTATATTTCGCTCTTTTTTTGTACTCTATATGCAAGTACTCGATGAAATATTATTTACGTTAAAATTTCCTATGTACGTTCAGTTTTGCTCATCACTAGAATTCAACATTAGTACGTATGGTGTATTTTATGTCAGTCGCTTGTTGCTTACTTGTTTGTTAGAACGGTTCTAATTGGAAAAAAAGAAACAAATGTAAATTCTTATTTTCCTTGCGAGAAAGTCGTCCGATCAGATGCGTGTTTGACAAAAAAAAAAAAAATAAATAAAAGATTTGCACAGAAGTCGGAATTTCTGTAAAAAGAAAATAAAGAAACTATTTATTATTTTTGTAAAAATAAGACAAATTTGCAACTCTGTGAACTGAAACTCTGTCGTATACAAGAAAAATAAATAAAATCGTTCCTGAAAACAGGTCCATATTCGTTTTATATTCGTTTTATATTCGCTGCGAAGTTTTGCGAATTGATTTTTCTTCTAATTAGAACTATCGTTCGAACGAGCGCGCGAAATGTATGTATCTCATATGTGACGGCCCTATGGCTGATATTCTAACGCGAGATATCTTGCCTACAGTTGCAAAACGGTTAATTCCGGCAAATGTCACTAGATAACTAAGCTAGGAAGTACATATGTATCTTCTAGCCGATAGAAGCTGCTTTAATTAATTAGTCGGCTTCCGTTTCTTTGCATGTTGTCGGCGCAACGTCGAAAATTACTTTCGCCTGTGGAACAGAAGCCCAGGTCGCCAAGTTGGGTAATATCGGCTCGTACGGCATTTCACGAGCACAGATTTATAGGTAGGATCTATAGAGGTGATCTCTCTGCAAAATGGCAATAGATTCATCGATGTGTTTACGCACCGGACAGATTTATCGAGGCGAAAGGTTCGCGTCGTTACACACCTTTAGAAGTGCACGATGACGTTGAAACTATTGATAAAACGATGATATCGTCCCGGTCGAACGATACACCGATCGTGGCAGTTTATGTAGATCGTACTTGTTACAGGGTCAATTGATTACGAGCGCAATTCGTGATATATGCCTTTCGTCTGTCATCAATCTTGCAAATGTATTTGCATACGTACGTACGTACGTACGTTGTCCTCAATGATCCGCGATGATGGTCGAGTCACCGCTTGACGAAGCGATTAACTTACGAAATGGCAGTGTCTAAATTACGGGACGGGAAGGACGTTTGCCAGGATGACGCCATTCTGAGTGCAGTCTTTATTTCGTAAGCCCTTCCCCCGTTGTCCCCCACGGATTCATAATCATCCGAATTTCCGGCCTTCTGCTCGTGAACGAATCGGACAGGGATCGCAACAAGGATCGCGAGCGAAAACCGCCGCGCCGGAGCGAGATCGCTACGTTCTGACGATCGTGTGACTTTTACCAAGTCGATTTCGACGTTGGCAAACCGATTTGGCCAATAGAAGATACAGGAAGAGAATCATTACAGGATTGAAGAGCAAGGGTCACCTCTTTTTCTCTGGCCCTGCTTCCCTCTGGCTCGCAGCTCTTGGTCATTGTCACGGTCATTTCCAATTAGAAGTTTCAACCGCCGTTTCCTCTCGCCTGGCCGGTTTGTTTGTCTGAATTTATTGATCGGCGGGGCCCTTCGACTCGAATCACCCTCCGCGCTTTACTCTTCCGCGCGACGTCTCTGCCGTTCGGCTCGTATCGATCCGAATTCGAATTCGATTAACAGTTGTAAATTTAATTACGTATAACCGTGCCCCTTTCTCCCTCTTTCGCACGTTTCTCCCCACGTTATTCTCTGCTTTCTTTCAACTTCCTCGCTGTTCCCTTCGCCGGGGGACAATGTCGGGTCCGATAATTTCTCCTTTCCTCTCTTCTTTCTCTCGTGTGGTGGTCTCCTTCTTTCGCCTCGCCGATAGAGCTTATTTTCGAGACGAAGGGGAAGAACTTTGCGGAAATGCAATTGATGGTAACCGTAAACGAAAGGAGCGAGAAGAAAGAGCTTGTTTCTTTCGGGCTCGATCCCCGAGGTTAAGGTGTGTGTGTGTGTGTGTGTGTGTACGCGAATAATTTCCAAGATCCAATTTACTATCTTACGTTCGAGGGGTCTTACCTCAGGATTAAAATACGCGTTGTTTACTCGTCTCGGAAGTCCCGTTGAAAATCGTGTTCACCGGAAAGGCGAACGTCGATCTTGTACACCTTCTCATCTCCCCTCTTCCTCCTCCTCCCTTCTTTCCCACTCGCCGAGACTTTTTCGAGACTCTGTCTTTCAAGATCTAAATTACTTGGAAAATCAACATTGACGAATCCATTACTGTATTACACCGTCGAGGCGATCTTGAAGCACACAACAAATTTACCTTTGCTTTTGCGCAAAATTTCGACCGACGAGTTGACTCTCGGAGTGAGTCTTTGGAATACCGACGCTCGCCGAGGTCGGGGAAAGTTCCGATCCGAAATACATTCGATAGATAGGGAAGTCGGTTAAGCATCATCGTTTGTCGCGACTTGTGGGCTCCTCGAAGTTCGTCCGCGTAACTTTCGCCCAGGAGTTTATTCTGCCTGTCGTTCATTTGGAACGAATAGCGTTGCTAACCTGCTGATGCGAATTACGCGCAACGGAACAACGAGATACGCGAGATAAGATATGCAATATAATGGTATAAACGGCCGGCGGCATAACACGCGGGCTGTATTCAAAGCGGAGAACAACGGCAAACAGCGCCTGCCCCTTTTGAACAAGCAGAGCTATTTACACCGATGGTATCCGAGGTGGCGAATAGGAATCTCGCGTTAAGATTCGCGGTTCCCTAGCCAGGACCGTGTCAAGAGGGTGGCTGCCAAAGGCTCCGCGGCATGGGTAATATGATTATTCTGCTCTGCCGGATGGCCCGAATCCGTGCGGCAAACTTTCGAAGTTGCGCGCGAGTACCACTCCAAGATAATGAAACGATCCACAAGTTGTCGAGTGTTCGCTACCTTCCTCCTGCCTACCAACCTTTCTTCGACCGTTGGCAACTTCTCTCCTCTTGGCGTTGCCTCGTCGTTCCTCGTCTTTCTTTCTTTTC
>CAJDYZ010009964.1:64102-78500 GCA_903986555.1 Heterotrigona itama | reverse complement strand
CTTGCGTTTCTCAGAAATGGTGTTTAGGACATGGCAATCTTATGGCTCGGAAGACCTCATCGCACTTGAAACTGACGAAATCTATGGGGCGTCTGGTTTCGAGTTCTCTAAAAAAGAAATATCATTTACACCTGCGAGTTCTACGCACAAATGTTTTCAAAAATTCCCAATATGACATGCTGAATTTAGAGTACATCCAAGTGTTATATATCGTTGGTCTTAACACAGTCATCCGACGAAGCAAGAGTGTTCCCTCGAACACCGATGTAATCTCGTTGCAGCGTTAGCTGGTGCAATAGTCCTTCGGAACGGAGAGACTCGCGCACACGGTTAAATCAAAGAAGAAACGGCAGAAAATTGTACTTATCCGAAGCTAAGTGCACGCGGTACTTCGAACGGCTCCCCAGGCGATTGCCAACTCGATGGAACACCCCGTGCGTACAGAGAAACGAGAGTGCCAATAAGTCTCGTGAATCGAATGTCGGGTAAATTGTCAAAGGAGCGTCGCGTATGCAGGCTTCTCGGGTGGAGTCGTCTCGGCTCGATATGCTGAAGGGAACCGTTGGCGACGTAAGATCGGCCGAGAACGACGATAGGCGCGCGAAACTCGATACACGCTCGACCAAAGGTATCGCGTGGCTCCACCTCGTTGAAAGAAGATCAGAGAGAAAGAGAGAAAGGAAGAGAGAGAGAGAGAGAGAGAGAGAAAACCACCACGTATACCATGCAAACGATCACGAGGAAAGGAATAAGCAAGAATATTCCGCGATGGGGGTTTATTCTTTGTTTTATGCATTCATGACGCGCACTTTTATGCATTCACTTTTACGAGCCGGAAAGCGACTTCTTCTTACCGCAGTAGTGGAAGGAAGAAGGGAGCACGAGGCAGGAGGAAGGCGACGGCGAAGTAGGTTGGAGGTGAACGGCTATCTCTCGACGTTAAATTCGCTCTCGTTTTCTGTTTCGCTTTTCTTCGCCTGTCTATCTTCCACGACGTACGTACGTACTCGAGGTTGCTAACCCTGTTCGATTAATTCACCGCGGGATCGATAGTTGTTCGTTTGGAATACGTTCCACCGGGTTATTCGTAAGAGTCGAGCGCGTTTAACCGGAGGCCGGAGGTTACCTCTCTGGCAATTCGACCAGCAATTGGAAAATAACTTCTCATCTCTCCGATACATATGTACGTGCACGCGGGTCGTCGCGTTGCCCGAATTGATTGCTTGTGTTCCAGAGGAAAAGTTCAGCCGCCTGTGTGTTAGCCAAGGCTATAAGGTAGAAACTTCATCGGGGCAGGGGCGAAGGAGAGGCTGTTGGAGGCTGCAAGTTCTTTGGCAGGTTCTCGTGTAAGGGACGGAACGCTCGACCCCGATCGTCGAATGGCCTGGGATTTCTCATTAAATACGACTAAACGATCGAAACAAAAGGAGGCCAGGTTCCCAACGAAGAAAAGACGAGACTGACTCAGTAGCCCGAGCAAATAATGAAATCAATCGCGCGTTTCTATTCTGGGTTCGCGGTTCGGGATCTGGGTTGCGCCGCAAAGGTCGCGAAGCTTTTGAACTTTCGATTCACCACGTTTCAATCTCAAAACTGCCTTCCGAAGTAATACGTACGCGGCAATTGCTCTCATATGCATGTACATTCTCTTTCGATATCCCTTGAAGGTGTAATAAAAGAGGAGGAAAATTTTGAAATAAGAATTTTGAAAAAGAAAAAGAAAATAAAAACAAGGCGATGTGTACGATAGAGAAAGAAAGAGAGAGAGAGAGAGAGAGAGAGAGAGATCTGCGTATTCGAGATCCGCCGTAAACGGGAGATTCCTTCTTTATGGTTACTGAGGAAACTTCGTCTGGTTTTTAACTTTCTTTACGGCCAGCGTAAAGTTACCTGTAGTATACCGGATAGCATACATACAAACGTCCAGACGCACGCTGCGTGTGTGTATGTGTGTGTGTGAGTGTTTGACCGCTTCCGGGGCATAGAAGCACGGCTTCTTTCGTGATAGCGCAGTGTCTCGAACTATTTCCTCCCCTTGTTTTTTCAACAGGAGGCAGGAACAAGACCGGAGGAAATTTCGTGTATATTTCACGAGCAGAAACGCCAACGGTGTCCCGTTATATTATTCAGGACGCGGCTCCACCGGTATCGGGAACCGTGTCAAAAGTTCTTTCGTTCAGTGCCCCGTCGTTGATTCATCTTTCAGCGGGTTTTGCCTATTCCTTCTTCCCCTTTCGGTCGACGTAATTTATCGGCTGCTCTCAGTGAACAGACGGTGAAAGTTCAGAAGGGATTGGCCCTTTCCAACAATTTGTCGGCCGTTCGACGACCAGTTGATTAAAATTTTCTAGATCGCTGGGAACAACCGGCTTGTTATCCGGCGATGTTTTTGTACCGGTAACGGCGCAACGTGTTCGTTGGAGCACGCTGTCGGGGCGGAAGAAGAACAAACAGCGAGGGACAAAGAAAGGAAGGAAGGTAACGTTCCGTTTCCGCGTCGATTTTTATGCCCGTGGCGAATGTTTGACGCGAGGAAACGAATAAATGGAGATAATGGAAACGAACAGGGACGGGGGAATCACCGTGCGAGGGAGAGGAAAGGATTGATCGAGAAAAAAGGAAATAAGATGTACGAGACGTAGACGGGAAGGACGTAGGAATGGTAGACAGTACGTAACGCGAACGCGTCGATTCGAGTGTGGTCGAGTGATTTTCTCTCTTGTCTCGTATCGACGACCGAGCCCGAGAAAATTTCCTATCGTGCCGGATGCGAACAAATGACGTGGAAAATCGGAGGGAATGCCCCTTTAGTCCGTTGCAACCTTTTACTTTCTTCCTTCCCTTTCGAACCTTGTCTTGAACCGCGTGACCCATTCAACCTCGTTAATGCTGCCGGTTTTCCCTCTCTGTCGGCCATTAACCGGAGTATCGCCGGTTACCATCAAGAACTCATTCAATAAAGAATACCGGGATCGATGAATTTTCATTAAACACCGATTTCTCATTAAGGATTTCTCGTTCACCGGATTACGATCGGTCTTCTCACGTAACACCTTCGTGAGAACGTCATTTTCGTACCTCGAGCAACGCGTTGTTTCGATCGATATACGAAATATGAAATACGAAGCTGAATTTTTGTGAATTTTGCTGAAGATGCCAACTATCGTGACATCATTTTTAGGAAGGAATACGGAGCGAAGACGATTCGGAGAGAGAAACAAATGGCACCTTCGTGGCTCAATCTATCGGCTCATTTGAATAAGTCGACCGTTGAAAACATCCCTCCTACTCTTTTGTTGCCCATCGTCTGCTTCCCCTGCGGATTCTCCGTTCAGTCCCTCACCTCTTGCAGAGGGTGTGTTTCGCTTCTGGAAGAACAGACAACTCTTTTGCTCGCTACCTTAAACGTCCCCTGATGGAAATCGCCATTATACCGTCCACTCTTTTTTCCATTTCCTATCAAGTACTTTCTAAGGTACTCTGACTCTTACTCTCGCGATTCTTTGTCGAGGCAGTTCGAAATAGGAGGAAATGGTGAGAGAGTGGGAGAGATGAAGAAAGCGAAGGAACGATCTTTTTGGTTAATCGTCGAACGGCAGCGTGATTTGAACAAACTGCGAATGCAGACTGGACGTGCATAGTATAAGGTGAGGCGTCAGTATGATAAAAGTTTCCGTCACGTTTCTCCTTCCAAAGGCGTCGCCACGCGAAAGTTAGATATCTCATTGATCCCGAGAGAAGAAAACCAAGTTTAACGAATGCAAAGAACTGCATTAAAAGTTGGGAATGAAATTATAATTTGACTTTTACAAATTATGGTAATAGAATGGGGGATGGAAACTCTATGCAAATTCTGAATGTATTCAATTTTCGTGGCGCTTTATAACGTATATAACGGCATAATCGGAAGAATGGAATCGAAGTGGTTCTCTCTTGCGAACCGGGTCTCTCTCGGAGTTTTCTAAGTGCGTCGCAAGTTCCTCGGCGATTGTACATGCAATATGCAAAGTTTATGTACTCGAGTGATGGCTGCGCAAGGCCGGAGGTGAATGAACGTCGTTGGGCAAAGGTATCGAACGACGTATTTCCGAAACAGACGAATTTTCAGACGAGATACTGTCGTCAATCGAGTTTCTCGTGCCTATTTATTTTATGAGTACGCTGGAGAAAATACGTTGTTTTGCTTTCTGCTACAGTCATCGATTTGCCCACGTTTGTTCGTGGCTTTCTCTCGATTGAAAGTTATTACGTGCAAAACACGCGGCAAACTGCAAATAAAGCGACTCACACGAATGATCGAATGTCACAAATATTGTTGAAAACATGGCACTTGTATCGTGTTCGTAACTTTTGATGTTTTTTTTTTTTTTTTTTTTTTTTTTTTGGAAAGCGCAAACGTTACCTCGTCGATCCACGATAGTTTGTGATTTGTGGTCGAACAAAATGGACGTGTATCGTTAATTAAATTCAGTACATCACTCGATCAATTGTGTGTGAGTTACGAGTCACTGTCAGAAATTCAATTACTTTTTGAGATTGTTTCATTGAAATTGTCACCGTTGATATGTTGTAACGTCATTTTTAAACATTCGACAACAAATTCATGATGAAATGGTAAAGACAAACAGATATTTTTGGTCAGATTAATTCGCGAAATTGTTGGTGTACGATAAAGGATTATCGATATTTTAAATTATAACTTTCTAAAAAAGAGAAGTGCAAAAATTCGCTTTGCTTCATTTCAAAATGTCAAGTCTCTATGTTGACAATCCTAAGTTTATCTTTTTTTAAAAATGTCACATCATCAAAGCTGAGTGCTTTTATTCTCGGAAATGGTGAGAAGATTCAAACTAAATCTCTAGTCTCTAAAAATCACTGAAAAATTTCTTTCGCGACTATGATTTACCATGATCTTAAAAATTGTCTTCTTTTTACAACGAGTTTTTAAGCTTGCTGTGTGATTCTCTTCACTATTTTATTGAACTTTGAATATTACGATTCAACGATAAAAGAAACCTTAACATTTCGTCGTCTAATCTTAACGCCTAAGTATCAATAAAATTTCGTACAGCAAATTTTTGAGATGTAGTTACGAGAAAAATGTTTCAGTGATTTTTACAAAGTTCTTCGAAAAACTTTCCCACTTGTTACACGTAAGAGCATCTTTGAAAAAAAAAAACTAACCTAGAATAGTCAAAGTAGAGGCTTTAAAACCAGGCCGATTAGATTGTTGTATCCACGATTTCCTTTTTACGAAGTACGAACAGCAAAGTATGTACAATTTCACGAATGACAGTATATCAAAGCGTTACGCGATATGGTTCACTTCTTGCTCCGTTTGAAATTGGAATGCTCGAAACGGATCGTTAATATTAGAGTCGTGATTATTCGAGCCGGGAGAGGGAAGCCGTACTCGAGAAAGCCCCGGTCCGTGGTCATTTTTTGCCACGAAAGCGATAATTGAAGGCGCAACAGCGTAGTTGCGTTTCCATGGAAGTTCAATTTCTTACTTAACCACTGCAACGAGACTGTGCGGTTTTTCAATGTTTGCGCTCTTTCCAGATAATCGCGATCCTCGGTTGTTGCTTTCATTACCGTCTGCGGCTTCACGGCAAGCAGTACTCGTGCGACGTTTGATTTTCATCTTTCGCGCTTAGTTACGAGATACGGAGCTTTCACTTCGATCGTTAGGAAATGTTCCTCGATCGAGAAAGATTATAAAGAATCGCGCGACGTGTTGACAAGAAGATCTCGAAGAATCGGTTTTCCGGGAGAGCTTGGTTTTCCTGTGGTCGTTATCGAGCAGAAAGTAAATGTATATCTAAAGAGAGAGGGGAAGAGAAAGAGAGAGAGAGAGAGAGAGGTGAAAGGAGATCCATTAAAAATATCTGTTCCAAAAATTCGCTCACGAGTTAGCGAACGGGAAGGAATATGTACGCGACGAGTGACCATAAAGCACATTGAAGTGTCTCCAGTGGATTTTCGAGAAGCCAGCCAGGTCTCGGTTCGCCGCTTATTTCCCTAGGAAAATAAGTATCCTTGCCGCGTTTCCACGGGTCCTTCGGGAATTGTAAAACGGGCAGCGAGCTGCGATAATTTTGTAGGTGTCGAGGGAGGATTGGAAATTCTCTCGGAGAAATGGCACGTTGGCCAAGTGCCCGTGAAAGTTGAAGGTGTCGCGGAAGAAAATGGCCGTGGTACCTTGTTCGTTTTCGCGCGTACTTATATATACAGATGTGTATACCTTTTCACCCCGGTTTCACAGGGATCCGTATACACGAATACCACCATGTTCTGGTTTTACACGCGGTTAAATAGTAGCGGGAATGAGAGATGACACTTTTAGTGGCACTTGGTCCTTTCCTTCTCACGGCATTTTCTCTTCCAATCTCTGTAGTTCTACTCTGCGTGCCACATCGGCCTGAGGGTATTGTTAAGTTTTCCACCCTCTTACCCTTCTTGCTCATCCACTCCTACAGTTCGGCACCATTTCCGAGCAACCAGTTCCTTTTGTCTTCTCGAGCAAATATGTAGTGTCAGACAACCGACTGGCTGCGTCGCTTCGCACCTTTCTTTCTCTCTCTCTCTCTCCTATCTATCTATCTATCTATCTATATATTCTCGTTATCGTATTGTTGTGTAGTGCTTTACCGCTCGTTTAGCGAGCAACGTTATTATTACACCCACTAATAAACCGACACCCACTAATAAACCGCTATCTCAGTAATTAAACTTTGACTATTAAACGAACGCGTATTAAGAAACACTCGTTTTATCGTTCGTTCGTCAAAGCTGATGTTTCTAGATGAAAAGATCGTGAAAAGAACAAGATGGCTGAACGATGATTCTACTGCTTAACTATTCAGGTTGGAATTTAATCAAATACAGTTTCAAACGTGGTTATCACAGTTAGAAACGTTATTTCAATCTAATAATAAGTTAATAATGGTTAAAAATATGTTTCAGTTGAATGTCGTACGGCGACAAAAATCGTCGTAGAGAGCAAATTATTGACAAAAAAAAGATATTAACAGATCTAGTGATATAAAATTAATTAGGTTGATAAGCTCGATATTGCCAACGTGGCTACTTGCAATTTTATTTACTATTTACAATATAAAGGAGAATAATATTAATAAAGCTAATAATAATAATAATAATCTTAGAAACTGTCGTTGGATTTAATTGCAAAAGGTTGCAAAAACTATATTCCCAAATATACTTTAAAAGTGTTATTCGAAATATTTCCGTCAGTGCATCAGAAACGTTTATAGGACTGGAGAGTAAGCGCGATAAGCAATTGACATTTTCGACACGGTATTATTATTACTTCCAAGTGGCAAGAGAAATAACCACGTCAGGTTAACTTGGATACTATAGGTGGCTTTGAACTTGTCCGTTCCTGACTCCGCTTATATTACCAACAAACCTCCTAGCTAGCTGGCTTGCCTATTTGCATCTTGCCGTTCGTTGCCGTGCATCGCGTACCAGCGTCGACGAAGGCTCTTCTTTCGGATCGATGAACAAGTTGAATCGTAAATTTCGACGGTGCAGCGCTCGTGCCACGAAATACTTTATGGCGCAACCGCGAACGAGAACGGAGCGAATAAAGTGGAAACGTATCGAGAAATATTAGCGGAGGGCAGTTGTTTCCGTTCAGAGTTGTTCTCGGATAAAAGTTGTTCGCGCTCGATTTCCTGGCTCCACGACCTCTTCCTCCTTCCTCCTTCCTCCTTGCCGCTACACAGAAATGGGGAACGGAAGTGTAGAAATAAGAGGTGGCTGCCGATAAATACCTTTTCGCGCGATATTATCCAGGCGAGGATATTTCCCGAGAATTGGAGTACGGAACGGTATGCGGAAGTTGTAGTTGATAGAAAGCAAAGGTGAACTGTACATCAGAAGATTCGGCGGGAGTAGTCAGCGACGTGGGAGAGGAAGTGTCGGATCATGAGAGGGTCTGCGCTAGCTGGTACGAGGATACCAACAAGGGGCTGGTTTCCCCTCGGGCATCGTTATTCACAACTATCCCAGACTAGCGGGCATTCGAAGGAGGATACAGGTTGGCCGACCTCGAGCTGCGATGGCTCTCTTCTATTATTCACCCGTCCCTGAAGAGGTCAGACTCCGTAGTGGACAGGGAAGCGACGTCCTCGACGTCGTCTGGAAACTCTTTGAACCGGCCATTTTGCTGATTTCTCCTCGCGAAAAATCTCGGTGGAGAATTTTTACCGAACGTGTCAAACTTTTTTGCAAGTTCGCCTCGGATTGCGGCGGATGTGCCGAGCGGAAGAATTCGAGGGAACAAGTTGTCCAGTGTCCAATGACTTCGACAGTTTCGTTGCCGATGCGACGTATTCGTTGTATTCATTGTCGTTAGATCGGCGCTTAAGATTGTGTACCGAATTGTCGTCGCCGAGTATCCGATATCACGTCCGATTCCTTCGCGAGTGTATACTTTATCAGTACGATGCAGTACGTTTCACGTTTTAAGAAACATACTATATACTACCGGACTCTCTTTTTTTTTTCTTCTACGTCTCATTAATTTCATCCCTCTTTCTTCCCGTTTTCTCATTCTTCTCCAAGCCAGCTCGTAGTTCACGTTTTTCTCGTCCTTTCACCACTTGGTCATTGCTGTCCCTCTTGCTGTGTTTTTTCTAGCCTGACCCTCCGTCTTTTCCCATACCCTTTCGCGTCCCTTTATCCTGGCTACAAGGGTAGACTCCGTAGAGGATAACGTCCGCGCGACCTTTGCCACCGGCACGACCTCTGCGCGTTCCCAGTTATCGTATGACAGCTCTTCGCACTTTCTCTCCCCCTTCTTGTTTCGCAAAACGAACGAGATCTCCATGGCCGGGTTTTATGCTGGCCGCGCTCGTAAAGATGTGACGGCAACAGGGATGAAAGCGGATTATGGAAATGCCGGCTGGAACTTTTTCTAGCTTCCAGACGCGCGTAAACTACCCCCTCCCCCGGGTGTTGAAGGATCATCATCGAAGGGGTAATTTCTGCTACGGTTTTCCCGTACGTTCGAACCCGCGGTAAACACGCGCGGCGCGTGATTTTTATCCGCAACTCGTCCGAATGGACCGCGAAATCGTCGTCGATCGTGGAATCGCATTTAACTACGGACTCAGGGCGAGGGTAAACGAGCTGAAAAGTAATCGGGTGATCGTTTATCCGTAACCGCGTTCCACCTTGAGAATGTTTCAGGAAGTGACTAACGCCTGCGGGAAATTTTATAGTCGAGCCATTATCGTAAAAAGCGTATAGTAGGCCTCTAGGGCGCGGGATTATGAAAACGACCGCCATAAGTGTACGTTACGCTACGGCTCGTCTATTGCACGTGTGACGGCCGAGTTCGAAACGAATTGAAATGGGTGGCGCGTAGAATTTAATTTAACTTTTCTGCTTCGGCCAATGCCGCTGCGAGATCGACTCTGCTCGGCCGGCTATCTCCACCGTTCAGCTTGATCGACGTCAGTTAATTTAGACACACCCCGAATATATGGCTGGCGAATTTTTTTGCAAAACGCCTGAGGCTTGTTTCCCTATATCGACGATATCGGGCTATTAATCCTAGATGGGATTCCTGTGACTTGATCGGCCCGCACTTCTACCTTTCGCGAGTTAGTTTCAACGACGAATAAAATACCACTGTCCGAATTCGAGATTCGAATTGGCCGGCCCGACCAATTTCTTAATCGTCTCTTTGACCCGATGTCTTACCGAATCGACGTATCTTTTCAACATATTTCCCATACTGTAATATAGTTATATTATATAAAATAACATAGTTGCTAGTTACATATAATATAATTATAATTACTATAATATGTGTAATTTCGGGTTATATTGTAGATTGAAAGTAAAAATAATTTAATTTATTTGTTTATACGGAATGAAAATCCGACGATACGAAGATGTGTAATGTACAGGGCAAGGATTACGGAGAGCGCAACGTAAAATGAGAAGAGTAAAACTTAAATAAAATCAGGTAAAAAAAATAGAAGGATGAAAGTCAATAAACTCAGTTAAATATTTATTTAATTTTATTATGAGACAAGCTCGTTATAAGAATACGAAAGAAAGGAGAAACAAAGGGAAGAAAATAGAACAACTGTGCTAGAGAACTTATTCGCCATTCGAGTTACAAAGAGCATGGCTCTAAGATTTCTGAGGAAGAGAAAGTAAGTAGGTAATTAATACTGAAAGCTTTAGTTACAACAAACGGTTAAATTACTAGAATTACTAGTTTAGTAGTTTGAGTACACCATTCCTATAAAAGACAAGAAAAAACAAAAATGATGTTCTTTCTGTGCTTGTATTCTCCTTGATTTTCATAGTATGTATATTAATACTTTAAATAATATTGTCCTTGTCTTTTACGTAATTGAAGACGTAAAATTGAAATGTCTACTAACGAATAATTTTCCGATATAAGTGGGTCAATACTTTTATATACAGAATGTCGAGCTGTATCAATTTAATGGATCAAAAACATAGATAAAAATGAAGACTTTGAAAACATTTACGAAAAATTAATGTAGCCCGAATAACTTATGTCGATAAAATGTTTTCACAAGTTCAAAAACGAGGAAAATTTTTATACTACCTAAATTTCGTGAAACGCGCATTCGTTCTATCAACTCTTGATTTTCGATTAAGTGCACACCTACAAGGTATCTCAAATTTAATTTAATTTTGCCAAGACTTCGGGATCGTGTGGGGAACTAATAAAATAAGAGTAAAAGAAATTCTTTAGGGGCTTGCTGGTCTTTTTTCTCTATTTTGGAAAAAATCGCGAAGGAAACAAAAAAGTTTTCGTTTTCATTTTACTTTTATTTTCAATTATTAGTATTGCCATTTTAGTTTTATTCGTATTATCGTCTTATGATATCATCTATTTAACGAAGATAAAGTCAGACTGATTGCAGTCAGACATTGTTCTGGCGATGTTTGGTGCACTGTAGTTATGATTTAGTCTCCCAGTTGTTCCCTCGAGTTGACTGGCATCGAATAAGCTTACTGAATAAATGAGAAAGCGAAAACTTTTTCTTTCGCGATTTCCTCTACAACTGAACAAAAACGAGCACATCTCTAAAAGGCTATTTTTTCTTTTTTTCATCGATCATCCATCACAAGTTTTGACGTGATACGTTCAAACGAACATATTCAAATAGATTCAGCGCTTGTTAGGCAAGGCTGGAAAAGTTCCGGGCTTGCTCAGACAAGAGTTATAATAATTTCCCAAAAGAAGCAGGTCGTGTGTTTTTTATCCTTCTAGCGAAGGTTATACATATGTGTTGGAACGCTGCGTAAGATCGGCTAATTTTATGAAATGCTGACCGCGTTAAATGAATTCTCGATGAGAGAAGCATACCTCCCGCGCTTATCTATTCAACACTGGTCGAGATCGTTTCCCCCACCGGCTACTTTATCCAGCGTAGTGTGATCAGGGAGCTGTTGAATTTGCATATAAGGTGGTTCGCTGCGATTTTCAAGCTTCCTTTTTGTAGGAGGAATTGTTTCCGCCGTATAGACGAGGGGCGATGGCTTGATGAAAATAGCTCGGTTTTAGA
Organism: Heterotrigona itama; assembly: GCA_903986555.1. Taxonomy (NCBI): domain Eukaryota; kingdom Metazoa; phylum Arthropoda; class Insecta; order Hymenoptera; family Apidae; genus Heterotrigona; species Heterotrigona itama. Next base: position 66,915 of record CAJDYZ010009964.1, on the reverse strand, counting down.
GCTCGTTACGGGATAATAATACCTAGCAGAATTGGCCGATGTAATGCGTATTGTTCGCACAGATTTTATTCCCTAAAATATACCTCTAAATACATCGTTCTTCCTTTACGACGAAACGATCGTCGCTCACAATAATCGGCGATTAAATCGGCGCGAATTTCGGTAAACGTTTCAGACTGTATTTAAGAACAAGTCGCTAGGATTAATCACCTAATCAACAGCTGGCTGGTTCCGAAGTTACGTTTAAACTCGCGACTAAGTAGGAGGCGTGAAGGACGGCGACGTCTAAACAGCTATTTACCAAGCAGCTAATTACAGAGTACATTCGCGAAGTAACAGTTACTCGCGTAGCGGATCGTAGGTTGCGATCCGATTTCCAACAGACTCGAAAGAGTTGTTCGCGTGATCCGTGCACTCGCCATTGCACACGCGCGACATTCACCGACGCACGTATAAAATATCACAACGGCTGTGTTTCACTGCCGGCGACACAAAGTAAAATCGATATTTCGGTCGGGTTAGCTATTGTGGCAATATGAAAGGAAAATCACGTTTGGAACTTTGCTTTTTCTCTCAAAACAAAAAGAAAAAAAGGAAAAACAAAAAAAGAAAAGAGAGCGGAAAAACGCGAGAAAAAAAAGCAAAAATACAAAGGAAGAAAAATCGGCAGTAGCGTAGTTCCTTGGCGATGCAAAAATTCGCTTTCACAGGGGAGGGAGAGGTCGCCGCGTTCGGTTCGCACTCTCGGGATAAGTAACGATTTCGGTGGGAAAGAGCAGCGTCGCCTAGGTTGCCGCTCGCTCGAAGCGGAAAATCGGAACGATTTGTAATATCACGAAAGTGGGCCGTCGGCTGTAGGACGATCGTAAAGCTTACGACGTCCATCGCACTTAAAACGGGTCCGGGGGCGTTTCGCGATATCGTAAAGCCCGGGAGGAAGCCGCTGCACGATAGGTAGACGCTCTCGTGCGCGCGCGTTACGCGCATTAAAATTTGAACACGGCCATGAAAGCTGTATAGCCGCGATGTAATCCGATACCAAGTCGGTTTATGGAATTTGGTGGCTCGATCATTAAAACCTCCCGAGGAAGATCGGGAGATCGTTCGACTCGGCCTCGATATCGGTAAAAACTTCGACTTTTCTTCCCTTGTTCTACGCGGCGGAGTTCGATGTTCCGTGGCTGGCTTGCAAACAGCGTGGGATTTGCATGGGATCGCGTGCTTCGACGAGCATCGGCTCTGTCAGGAATTACCTAGGATGTTCGGACGTCGAAGCGAACTGCCACCGATTGCGCGATCGATGCGTCGTCTTCTTCCTCGTGATTCTGCATTCGCTCCCCGTCGTTTCACGTTCGTCGCGAGCAAAAAAAAAAAAAAATAAAAAATAAAAAACGCGAATTCTCCCGAAAGCAAGCAGTCACGCCCACGCGAGCCCCAGCAAATTATCTTTAGAAAAAGGAGTGCATCGTGACCTCTCGTACTATTTTATATTTTCACCCCTGACCTTTCAGCCAACGTCGCGAGCGTGAGCCCGTTCGCGGCCTTCGCGATGGGTTAGCTCAATATTTAAAATCGGGACTTCACCTCCTTCTCCTCCCCTGCGTTTTCGCACGACCTTCGCGAACGTTTGCGCGGTCTCCAGTCGTTCTTTTTCGAAACGTTTTTTCAATAGGGGGCGTGTCGCGTTTCGAAAGTGAAAATACAACGATGACAATGCATGCGGAGTCTCGATGGCCCGCGGCGTTGCATGAAAATAGGAAGAAAAAGGAGAGGAAGAAGAGCGGTGAATTATGAACAATCTCGTCGATTAATAACGCACGGGGGCGCGGCTGGAAGTTTTGACCAACAGATAACCGATTCTACGAATAAACGTTGGTTTATTTACGTCCCGTGGTTCGCCTAGCGTTTAACGAGAAAACGTCACACGTGTGCACATGCATATACCAATCGTGTACATTTCGCAACGTTCGCATAAACTTCTTTCATTATACGATTCGTCGCGGTATTCTCGAATCCCAGCGAAAATTACTACATGTGCTATCCCAGACAGCATTTGCCTGTTGGATTCATCGCGAAAAAATCGCGCTACGCGACGATAGTTGGAACATAGTTTCTAATGGAATCAGGCACCGAACAAATAGCGACAACTACGCCAGATTCCGGGTGAGAGGCAGATTCAAGAACAACGTTTTTTAAATGTTACGGAAAGTTTATTCTGAATTTCTAACTGAATTTTATAGTTAGAGTACTATTGTTTCCGCGCTGAATTTGCGGCATGTAAAAGCTCGAATATTGGAAAATGTTTAAGCTTTTTCGGCAAATTCTAAGATTTATTATTAATCAATGTGAGCACATGTACATATACAACGCTTGGATAAAATAATGGAAACACTTTGTATTGGGTTGCTCAAAAAGTAATTGCGTCTTTTTCTAATAGATGGACACACACATATATCTCTTAAAATGTAATCAACTTCATTTTAAATCGCAAACTCATTCTGTGATATCTGATTTTTTATGAAAAATTCGCCTTTTATTTATACACACACAAAAAAAAACGCAGTGACGTTTTGTCCAATCTAATGTTGTGAATATTTAAAGTATAATATAAAATTGAAAATATATCTAATATAATATTTAAATCTTAGATTTGCGATTATCGAACGACTTAAGTTTATTGAAATATTTATTACTATTCTTATTATTAGGATATTAAATGCTTCAATATATACAACATACATAATATATGTTCAACTGTTTCAATTAAAAAAAAAAATGGCATGTTACAATTACATGTATGTGTCATTGTGTAT
>CAJDYZ010009964.1:12571-25527 GCA_903986555.1 Heterotrigona itama | reverse complement strand
AAAAAAAAAAAAACGAAATATCGAGTTAAATTGATAGGCAAGATTTTTGGCTGGCGTCGGAGGTACATACGTTAAGTCGATTCTCGCCAAATCCATTTTTACTTGGATCACCGTAGTCGAGGCTGGAAAGCACGCGAACTCATCGACGTAATTGCCATTCCACCGAATCCTGACCGTTCTCGCAGTTTAATAGCTGTTCCTCTTAATTCCACTTTAACAGCCTCTTTCGCAACGTGTGAGATGCGACAGGATCGTCGAAACGATCGGAACAGACGTATTCATCGTATTCCGCGCCGATTTCCCGTCGATTCGCGCGAGAATATGAAAACTTCGGAAATATTTCCGCAAAACGTGAAAATGGAAAGCAGAGTCGGCAATCGCCTTCGACCCGCACGTTTGAAGCGCGAAAAAGATTTCTCGTTCCCTCGCGCCGGGGCACACTGGTTGCACGAGCTGGTTTTCGGGCTAACAATGTCAGCAGCCGGAAAGCCCGGCTTGGCTTGCTGGAGCTCGCCAAAGTCGATCGGTTATATTTCGCTGTGGGGTGGAGAACGCCGCGTATCGAGTCGATTCGGTACATGTCGATACCACGAGAGTCACTTTTCCGCCGGTAACTCGTCGACCCTAAATTGCGTCCGTAACTCGATTGGCCCGAGCAAAAATATCTTCTGGCCAAAATCATTCGCGAAAACTCGACGCCGGTCGCTTTTCATGCGCGTCACCGCTCGGACAATTTGTAGCCGATAATCCCCCCGAGAGAGGACGGCCAGAGAAGCTGTCGTAATAACAGCGATCCCGCGGATGCACGCCGCATGTATGAATAAGCGCCATTAGTTGAAGAGAGCGTGGAGACCCGGGGATGCGCCGGGTATTTTGTTAAGAGTTCGTAAATCGCACGAATCCCGGGGAAAAATCCGCGGCCGTCGGGTTTGATACGCGTATGGCGCGCGCGGCAGAATACTTACTCGAAGCGTGGGGAAATCGTCGCGTCACCTGCACGCATCGCCGGCAGAATTGATGCCCGGCGTCGGATCGACGCCGCGATAACATTTGCATGCGCCACGTGGGCCTGCACGTGAACGGGATAACGTAACCAAAATAACGAGGTTTATGTGCCAGCATTTCCCATCGCTGCCGCGACAAATTGTTCTATTAAAAAGTTAACGTCGCGTCAGCCAGATAAACCGACTCTCCTCCGGTCGGCGCTGTCGCCTTTCATGTATTTTTTTTTCTCTCTCTCTCTCTTTTTCCCTTCACGCCTCCGCGAGATTATCCTGTTTTTGATTTTCGCTTTAACCAGTTCGTAAATACCGAATTATAAGATTCCCGATTGATCAACTCTTCAGGTCGTTGCTGTGTCAATTCTTGAGAAATTGAGCGTCTCAATTTATAATTCATCTTAAATTATGGTCTTTGCTTTTGTATTGTTCATTCTTATTTGTTATTTTTGTATTACATACACGTTTAAAAGTTGGGAGAATTCTGTCGATTTAGGATGAAGTATTTTTCCGGCAAATAGGTTTATGTTGCTAAAAATATTGGCATTCACTTATAAATTGTATTTATGATTAAAACGATGTAGAAGTTGTGTGTCTGTTTGTTTTTTCAATGTGAAATTGACAGGTGCTCCAAACTTGTGCACGATGTTGTACATATAACTAGCGATACAATCGGGCAATTCTTCATGCAAAAATCGAAATCATTTCCTACCCGATTGCACCATTTGTTATTTTCCTCGACAATTTCTTTTTTTTTTTTTTATCTTTATAGTCTGCTCTACTTAATCAGAGTCACCTTATATGTTTCAGTGTTTGTATATATAATATGTTATATTATAATGTGTTATATGTGTTTATACATATAATATATTATATGTTTATACAAATGTAATGCATTTTTTCAATTTTTCTTTCTTCAATAACCAAGAGAAATTTAATCTCTAATATGGGTCAGAACGAATCGAATGCTGCATTCACTGACCGATGGAATATCCGCTGTCCGAGAGTTGAAATTCAATTTGATACGAGACTGGATTATATTGAGTTATCATTCTTTGAAAAGTTATACAAGACAGAATTCTTCGATCTTTCCAGAGTAGCTTGACGATGTCATCTATGTAGGGAAGCATATCATGCTAAATACTCTTGCATTTTCGTCAAATTCGTTCAATCCCTGATTTCTCTAACAAACTATTAAGTTATCGCATTGTACATTATTTAGACCGTATTTAGAATGTGCATTCATTATTTGGTATCGTACGTGTGTGATAAATATAAAATTTCCATTGAAAGAAAATTTAACAAGAATTTCTCTGATTTGCCGCTTTTGAAATATTGGTAATGTGTCGTGAAACCGATTGTAATTACTCGCAGCTGCTTTTCACTATGCGGTTATCGACTGCAAAAAGAACTGCAGAATTATTTCAAATCGATCCTTTCTATATAAAATTATCAATAGCAGAACGAATTGTCCAACTCTCTTAACAGTTATTAATTTTTATACTCTTGCTAGATTCTTGCCACAGATTGTTACATTATATTTTACTTGATCTCATTCAAAAAATATATTTTCCGAGAAGGTTGATTTCTTTTAATCTTTCTTGCGTCTAATTTCTGTTTCTTATTATCAATATTTATATATTTATATAATACGTTAATTATTTATTACTATACATACTCTGTTTCTTCATATTTATATATTGCTATAATTATCGTATTATAATACAAATATTATTATATTATATCTATTACATATTATATTATTATATCTATTATATATTATATTATTATATTATATTATTATCTACATATTATATTATTATATAATTATATTAATACAAATACTATTATATTATAAATATCATTATATTATATCTATTATTACATATTATATTATTATATAATTATATTAATACAAATACTATTATATTATATCTATGAACATAATGTTTCCCGTAGTTATGGGTGAAATCTGAAATAACTTTTAAATTATGCATCTAATGAAAAATTGTTCGAAATTGTACGGTTTTGTGGGAGGTAAAATGTGGCGTATCAATTTTTTATGTTAAGGGATTCCCAAGTTCATCTTTATTTTTTTTTTTAATTGGACCATGCATATTTTTAATGCAAGCAAGTGTTGATGAAAATTTCTTAGAAAATGTATTGTTTACAAACGAAGCAACATTGACCAATCACGATAATGCCAATTTATGGAATTTACATTACTGGGCACCAAATAATCCTTATTGAATGAGGATTGATTCATTAACTACGTAATTTAAAAGTTATATTTCAGATGTATAAGTTACACCCCGTATATATAATATTGAACCTAAATTTAATGACCCAAGTCTGAAAATCGGTAATGATACTCGCGATTTAACGCGATAAATTACGAGTAATTTGCGGCTGATGTGCAAGTTTCTCACGCTCAAGATTAGCGTTTGTGTTCGCGAGAATACGTGTCCGTCTGTGTCGATAGCGACGATTCCAATGCCCCCGTGATCCCACGGGCTAAATCGACGAGCGAATACTTATCGCCCGGTGCAGCAAGATAAAGGAGCATGCGAAATAACCACGTGCCGTGCACGATAACGGTCATTATCGCTGACGTTCGCGTGGTGATCGAACGCGAGAACCTGCATCGTGCCGATCGCCGATTCATTCTCTTTGCTAAATTAATCCAGAGCTGCATCTAGCCACGTTGCTCGAAAATAGCATAGAACAGGGGAACCGCGTTGAATTATTGCTCGCTAGACTTTCCTATCGGAGTTTCGAAGGAAAACCGCAACTAACGCGGAGAAACGCGGACGTTTAGGAATATGCGAATCGGTGGAGCGCCGGGGAAATGCCGGCGCGAAAATTGCAGGTACAACGCGACACGGCTAGCGTAACTAGTGTCGTAGAGTTTTCAATGTGTTATTTCATCGGAGATGACATCCTGTGTCATCATAATCTGTTGGAGACACAAACTTTGTAACCCTTGACCCTTGGGTCAATACGCGAAATAGCATTTACATATACATATAGATACGGCGAAAGATCATTTAATTTTATTTTTTCTTTTCATCTTTGTTATGGTTGGAAAATCGATACACTTTATTATTAGTTTAACCAAAAAGTAACTGCGTTCTTTTCTTTTTTTTTGCGTGCAAATGAAAAGCGAATTTTTCATGAGAAACAAAAACTATTTTCGTCCCTTCTTCTTTCTTTGCGAGGAATTCTCTCTAAGACGAAGTAAAAAAACGAGCAAATCTCTAGAGGATTTTTTCTCCTAGTTTATCAACATTCAAATTCGGCACACGCTATAAAGTTAAATACAGGTGAACACTGTGGGTTCACCTGTTCTGGGTAACTAACTCTATCGCGAGTAAACATAACAACAAATTGAGGTGGCATGTTTTAAAATCAGGTTCTCGATTTGTGGTTATCGCGCCTAGACGCGGATGGATACAATAATTCTGATGTGTAAAAATATACGCGTCCACGGGGCTCCATTGCGAACAACACATGCGTCGATGATAAACAATACTTCTCTATCCCACATCCATCACGAATATGTTATCGGTTTACATAGCATCGGATAATATCTGAAAGCGTTTCTGTCACGTACACGGCCTACATTCGACTTCCGAACGTATGCGCCCCCCTCCGCCTCTCTCTTTCTCTCTCTGGCTCTCTCTTTTTCTGTTTCCCTTCGATACTTCACTCGTTCAGTTTGCCTCTATTGCGCGATATCATTGCGAAACAATAAATAAGCCGAGAGTGATCCAGTTGTTAAGATCTCCGAGCATTTCTCTTTCCACGTGAACATATCGTCTCTCCATTGTTTATCGAGAGATCGATGAGTCGGTATTTATAAAAGGCGCGACGGTATATCAACCCTTTATCCATTTTATCCAGGGGACCATCCTATACGACCGGTGACAGCTTCCATCTACGTAAGCGACAACTATCGATCCCCCTATTGATTCGGGACATCCGGTGAACCTGTCGGAAATGATCGAGCCGCGTATAAAACCTCTTAAAAATAATCCCCTCGGTCGAACTTACTTCTGTCCCTCTGTGAGATTTCTCGGATATCACGCGAGCTACCGTAACGGAAATTAATTTACGATCCGAAGCAGATGTTCTCCTACTTCTGTCCAGAGTATCCTGGACATCTCGTTGAAATTATGAGTATTATCGTAGTGAAAATTAGTTTACAATCTTACTGAAGTGGGTATCCTTTTATTTCTATTGAAATGTATATGTGGGACGCGTCATCGGAAAAGTATTACCGTAGCAAAAGTTAATTTACGAATGCAAAATAGGTAACGTCTCGTTTCGATCCAGAGCGTTCTGGACGTGGAATTATCGCAGTAAAAATTAGTTGACAATAGTCTAAGGTAGATATCGCGCGAATATTACGTCGTAGTGACAATTAGTTTACGCTTGTCACTCGTGCAAACGAGACAGGTGACAAGCGGAGACAATTTGAAATGACGAATGATTTCCGCTAATTTCCGCTGTTAGTTTTGTTTGAAAAATAATTCAGGAAAAGTAAGCCTTGTTTTAAATCAAATAAGCCATTTGCAGATAATCCTTTGTTTGAGTTCATTTATCGAAATAGAATAACAAATGTATAAAGAGACGTGTCGACGATAGAATCAGAAACTATGTGAAGAATTCGTAGAAACAAACACGAAAATACAACACGTTCCATATGAAATAAAGAATTACTTAGCCAAATAATCAAAATCATTCGCTTGTCCCAATAAACTAAAGCATTCGGTTGTAGCTAATCAGATAATTTAAACATTTTCAAACAAATTCAGGTAAATGTCCTCTTTCTATCCAAATACTGAATGCGTCATCGGGCAAAGAAACGAGTGGAAGAGGAACGCAATCAACGGAAGTATCGAAAACGACGACACACCGTTGACCGCCGACGATGGTTCGATATCATATACAGCGTATTGGATGGTATTTCTGGCGGACGCGCGAGCACCTGGCCGACGAACGATGCCTGACCACGGAAAATAATGAACAGGTCAACCGAGGCCGGCCAGTATTGACACTTCGCGTTCATTTACATCGTAATGATGCCAAAGTGTCAGCGCTGTCAGGCGCACGACAACTCGGCGCCGAACGGCTGACAGGAACCGTGTGCAACCCCGGACGGCGACGAGAGAGAGAGAGAGCAGAGTTAGGTCGAGGGATGGGAAGAACGATTTTGCGGTCGGCTAAACAAATTATCGCATTTCGATAACGAGGCCACTCATAAAGCGACGATGGCTATCTGGAAACCGAACCCTACTCCAAAATCATCCAACGAGCGAGAGGGATCACAGGAAGGGGGCAGAGAATCGTCTGTCAGGCAAGTGAAAAGAAGCAAAACGATCGGAGAAGTAGCGACGCTCGAAAGTCAAACGATGGGTAGACGAAAGGAAAAGGGGACGAAAGACGTGTCCGTCAATTGGAATTATTGGGAACACGGGAGCCGGGAGAAAGCGAAGCGAAGCGAACGAAGCAGCTGGTGGTCCAGCGGTGGGCATCGCCGGGGGCGGTGATACCGATTGCTGGATGTGAATGTCTGCACGTACCGCTGCTAGTACAAATGTTGGCTCTATTGATTGCGAAGAGCGTATAAACTCGTTACGGAAAGTTGGCGTGTCGGGACGGTCGTGAGGATCCCCTTTCGCTTGGCGGCGTTGATGGAGTTTCGCGTGGAAATGATTGAAATATTTCCGTCGCGGCGCGCGGTGCCTTCGTTTTGTTTCACGCGAGCGCAAGTACGCAAGTACGGGTGCACCGAAAACCGTTGCCGACGCACATCGTTGGCGAAGCCGAACGTATAAATACTACATATATACGTATGACGCGAGGATTTTCTATTGATCGCTGCGTCGAGGGACGCTCGCACCGGCAAACACATCGAAACGTAATCAATGCACCGACGTGTCCCGATGCCGAACTGCTAATTAATTGCACGCGGCTAATACCTTGCGCGTGCAACGCGAAGTGACTTGCGCGTCATCGATGCCCCGAGCGCGCTACGTTCCTGGCAACGACCCCTTACCCGGGCCAACTGCCGGTGCAGTGACGTTGCGGCGTGACGTCATCGAGTGCATCTGTGACGTCAAGAGGGTGCGGACCACCCTCAGAGTGGGGGCAATCTCATCCAGGTGAAACATTTTACGAATCGGGTCAAGTCGCTCAACCTCTCCTCCTTCGTTCTCCCACCTCGCACCTCGCTTTCGTTAGTTTACCATTTGTTCGTTTGTTTTCTCCTTTTTCCACTCTCTCGTAGAGAGCGTGTACGCACCGTGCCTGGACGCAGTTTCTGCCAGATCTTGCCACTTCTCTCTTTCGTTTTCGTCTTGCTTCTCTTCACGTCTTTCACGTGGCAAGTTTTATCATTCACGGAGCGAATCTCTTGCGACGCATATAGCAGGTACATACACTTTCCTGGATACATCGACGTCGACGACTTTTTGGTGGGCAAATATTTCACAATGATCAGACAAACCTCTTCTCGACTTCGATTTCTCTGGTTTCTTCGCGCGACACGGAAGAACCTTTGATGCGTTTGACCTCGAGTCGCCTAAAGGGAAATGCGGGTCCACGCGCGCTTATTGGAAATAAAAGAACCAAGGGACCTAAGTACCTCAAGTAAATTGAACGTGTCGCCGTGAAAAGTGAATAAAACGATTTCCCTCAAAGCGCGGCGCCAGTTTATTTCGAGGAGTAAATTGCATCTCGAACGGGATAAGGCGTTGCTCGTTTCGAAATTTCTACGATCGATTTCATCGAGTTATATCGTCGTCCGTGTTTCAGTCCGTGGCTCGTGTGACGCGTCCCGATGACAAAATTTGTCTTTCCGAGCGAGCCAAGCCATTCCAATTAGTTCGATCATTATGTCGTTTATTTTACCAGTTGCATTCGAGCGCACGACACGCTTCACTCGATATTTCGCGAAGCGATAGCGCGAAACAGATCTTGGAACGTTTCCCTTTTCGTGCTCCCGCGTATTTTTCTATTTCAGACTCACTTCTAACAGGTGCTTTAAAACAATAACATGTCCATCTTGATTCCCTGCGCTGGCTTTCCCCTGTTCCGGTTTCATTCCCGAGCAATGTTTTTCCTGAGAATTCTCGTTTTTCTTCGATTTTCTTCCGCTCGATGTTTCGTCGTGTTTCCGCCAGCCCAATCCCTTTACCGCGTCTCGCCGGTTTCGTCTCTCGGTTTTTTTCCCTTCCTCCCTCTTTCTCTCTCTCTTTTTTTGGAATCAATAACGGTGCCTGACCCGGCCGGCTCGAGCGGGTCAAGTGGCCATCCGCGCCTGTAAAGCCTGGATGCTTCGGTGCACCGAATGCAGGGTAATATTAGCGAGCTAGTTTCGGCTAGACTCGAGCCGAGGAATTGCCGAGTCAGCTCATTGGGATCGCGCTTTGTTCCGCTTCGACTGGCTCGACGCGTACCGGAGGGCCATCCACCGTTGCATTCGGCTTAGACAAGTCGCACTCTATCTTGTCCGTTCGTTTACCCTTCTCCCTGCCACCCCTATTCATCCTCTATCGTTCAAGCGCCTTAAGCTGGAAATTCATTGCTCCGCTGCGCGACTCTTTACTCTCTGTTGTCTCCATTACGTCAACTAGCTAACCAGTTTCGTATTTTAAATTCCGTCCGTATCCTTCTTTTCCTTCGTTTTTCCTTTTTTCTTTTTTCTTCTTTCTTTTCCTCTGCCGTTTCTTTGTCCTCGTTGAAACGCGTTCGCCTCACTCCAGACAAATTGGCTGGCTATAATTATTATAATTATTCTCGGTAATTCGAAATTTTTCAGTACCGTGAGGATTCGAATCAATAATTTCGATACCTCGAAACTCTTGAAAGTTTTGTTTGGTCCCTCGAGTCTTGAAAGTCTTCGTTATTTTTCAGATCTTGGAAATCTTTGGGAGGCTTTGATAACTAATATTTCAGAAGTTATCATTTTTCTTTTTTTCTTCATTTTTTGAATGCATAATACGTGATAGACCGCAAATAATAGTACAACCGCAATGGAGGTAATTCTATATGAGGAAAATTTAAAATTCAAAATTTTTTCGTCCGAGGTCGAATTTTTTTTGTTTATTCTTTCGTGTAGAATCATCTGTACATGTCATCTGTATTACGATTTACGGCCCACCTTTGTACAGTACATGTATAAAATGATGTATATATATCACATACATAAAATTTCAAATTCTTTTTTCTGCTTTTTTGACATATTTCAAGAATAGCGTGCTTGGTCTACTAGAATAATCCAATTTGGCAAATGTTGTAATTTGGCATTAATTTCTTACTCTCTATTCTTCATGTTCAACTTGATTTATTGATTTTCTGCTGGACTTTTATTTCGGTCATTTTTGGTTCTGTTTTTCTGTAATTCTGCATATTATTCACCTTTCAAATGTCAAGGGATATTTATTTCGCATAAAATTAAAATGTATCGTATGAGCGATACTGTGCTTGGAACAAAACATTGAAAACTTTTATACAAATCCGCATTTCTGAGAATGTAATTTAGAAATTAAAGCTTCGGTAAAAAATTGCATCATATATCAAATATTATTAAAAGCGTTATACTTTGGACAGCGTTACATTTTTCCATGTTATGTACATACATTTATTATACAAGTATCTTTTCAGATCTCTTTTCACTATTTCAGATATATTCTTAAACCTTTTCAACCCATTAAAAAGAAAGGAAGTACAAGAAAGCGTGTAAAATTCTTTTTGAAACACATTTTTCTTTTCAACTTGATCTTTTAAAACGATAGACGCGATATTTCGAGTTCTGCCATAAAATCTTTAGTGTTGCTATCACGTGATCTAAAACTGTTGAAATCCGACGATTTTTTCGACAGATAAAGACATGAAAATGTTGGAAAATACTGTAGATTAAGAATCTTTTCAATAATAAAGATCTCTATTTTATTTTGGTTCACATCACAGCCATTATACTGATCAAAGTGGTTTTTCACTTTTTTTTTTTGCTCCAGACTAGGAGAATGTACGAAATCACATCAGCCAATGACACTTATTTTTAAAGCTACATCATTAAAGTAAACCTAACTTGTGCAACTTTTCTATTATTCTTGTTTAAAAAAAAAAAAGATAATTTATAGAACTTTAAATATCAATAAATGCATATACAAAAGACTTCTACAAAAATGTCTTGCGATTTCTTTGGAGAAAGATCGTGAGAGTGACTTAAAATGTACAATTCTAAAAAAGAATACTCTCTTAAAGGCGAAAACTATGTAACGTTAATGACTCGAAACAATAACCAAGACCAATTCGATGGTGCGCAATCGTGACAATATCTTGCGCTACGTTTGTTTCTCCTTAACGATCCTCGTTCCTTGACTTTTGCCGTGCGTTGGTGGTCGTAATCCTCCGGTGTCGGAGGATTACTTGCGGAGCGTGTGGCACCGGGCGGAGAGACAGGGTTTCAGGGATCGGCAAGAAAGCACCACGGGACCGACCTACATCGTAACATACCGGTTTTTGCCGTGGACTCGCGGTCTCGCGGTCGTGATCCTCCGTGCCGCGGCCGCGCCCTGCCACGTAATTGTTTGACCCACAGCGCCCGAACCCTACGCCCGTGTTTTACGCTCGTTTCCTACCCGGTATTTGCATGTTAAACGGTCTCGTTATCTTCGCTTCGACGCTGCCCTAGACTCACGCCTGTCTTTTTACTCGCGCGAACTTCGATAGTGGAATGTTAATGCCGCTCGCTGCGACGCGACGCGACGCAACTCGACGCGACTCGACGGTCTGTTAGCGCCGCGTGGATTTTCAACGGACTGATTATGGTCATTCCCCTTCCGGCCGATCGTTAGCGTTGTTATGATGTAAATGTCGCGCAGCGGAGCTTCGCGGTGACTTTCATCGCGGTTGAGAAACTTTTGGTGAAGAAACATCCCTCTCGCCCCTGATGTCTCTCGGTCGCGTTCAGAAGGGGGAATTGAAAAGCAAAAGCAAAACACACGGTGACGAGTAACTGAGCGAGAAAAGTCGCGGATGACGTCGATCATTGATAATCGATGTGTTATTATGTGCCCGCACGACGATATGAATTTATCCGAGCGAAGAGTAGGGCAGCAGCGTGACGTCACCGACGAGACCAAGGAGGAAGACATCGCGATGATGCCGGGTTAGCTGGAAGGCTTGAGGTCGGCCTGCCATTGACGTAACACGCAGAGTTTCGCCGAGAGTGAGCAGTCTGAAGAAGGGGTGACTATAAAGAGATAAGAACGGGAGAGAGAGAGAGAGAGAGGACACTAAGTGACAAGCATCGGTGAAGAAACGCGACGGAGCGTGTAGTCATGGTATGCTGGACTGTATCGAATGTCTTAAGAGTCCTCGTCGCTGAGTTTAATCTTGACATTTTCCTCCGTCGATCTTGGATCTTGCGACCAGAGGTCCGGATCCAAGCGATGCACGCGATCGATTAACATTGGGAAACGGTCAGTCAGGATGGATCCATTTACGATGTAATGACACGTGTTCTCGAGGCTATGTACGGTCAGTGCAAGGCTTCCTCGACCGATAGTTGCTTCGAATCAACTATCTTCAACAGAATGCATACTACTGTTGTTGCAGCGTCCACGTGAACCAATACGCTCTGAGGCTCATCACATTTAACTGCTGTATGGACAATCGGATATCCATTCCTATATTTGGAAATTTATTACCTTCGAACATTTTCATTCAATCTCATTTGCACCTCTTTGCAACAATATGACACAGGACGATTCTCGAAATCGTGGTAGAATCGACCAGAGTGCGACGTGTAAAAATACTTTTAAAAGTACTTCGGCTTCGGACTTTTTCTCTATAGTCCGAGAAATTTGGAGATTTGCCGCGTGATATTGAATTCACCAACGATCAATTCTGTCGCGAATAAAAGAGTTCCAGCGCGCTGAAGTTGCAGTTGATGATCTCGCGCGGAGATTAAATTTCAAAATTTTGTAAGTAAATTTTCGTCGCTTTCGATTTTGTCCTCGTTAGATCAGCACTATTAGGATACGCGTTTCCGTGGCGAGAAGTTCAACGGACTCACTCGGGAATTTATTTCGAAATTATCGTCTAAAGATCTCCGCGCGAATAATTAATCATGCGATTCTCGTTTGCTTTTAATAAATTGCAGAGAGGTTAAGGCTGGTCGGCGGGCGCCGATAATGAATCACAACAATGCCTCGCGTGGCTAATGAATTATCTTAGCGGCAACCCCGCTCTCTTTTCCTTATTCGACAACAAGAACATCGGCGCCTCTTCCATCATTTCGGTCTGCTAGGCCAGTGGCTGCGAGAGAATCGGCATCCGACCACGGAGATGAAAAATTACGGATGCAGCTGACGACGCGTTAAAGCCTTATTAATTACGTCCACAGTCTGACAAGGTTCTCTCGTGAAATGCTGGATCAGGCTAGAGCGCTGGAGGCGTCATCGTTCTTCGCGACATTTTTTAGCTGCGTTCGATCCGATTCTCCTTACACCTTCTTTCTTTCGTTAGGCTAGTTTCACAGAGAGGCACACGTATGATAGATATTGAATAGGGGAGGTGTGTTTACCAGTGTAAGTTTTTTTCTTTTTATCATAACTTGACCAGTTCTCGATAAAAGTCAAACTTTAAAGAAAGAAATTTATAATAAAAATTATATTTAAATTAAGAGGGTACAAACCGTTTTTTCTTGAATTTTATCGTTAGGATTAACAATTCGCATGAATAAAGATGTCATAACTCGCGACATACAAAAAATTATCGTATACCGGACACCTACTCAAATAGTAGATTTTAGGATGTTGATAAAAGGACATTTGAATAGAGCAAAACATTTTGTGTTTACGAATATCTCAAGCAATGCTAATCATGACTGCTAATCGATGACGCTTAAATTCTCGACTTGACTAAAATTCTACAGCAAAGATC
>CAJDYZ010009952.1:63136-75524 GCA_903986555.1 Heterotrigona itama | reverse complement strand
TTGGTACCTTTAGGTTTGGTAAGAAATCTGAAACGTATCACGATGAACTTCTTTCCCTGGACTGAAATTGTACGAACGAACGCGATTCGAAGCGTAGTTCTTTTGGAGATAAAGAAGCTGCTGTAAATGTTTGACACGCGTTGAGGAATCGGCAGTGGCCCGGTCGGATAGAACATTATGAAGCGAGCGTTCGTGGCGTACGTAGATAACAATTACCTGGCCGGAGGCCTTACGTCATTGCAGCAGTGACCGTGGGTGAACGAGGGAAAGTCGGGCCCTCTGCACGCTTCGCCGCGGACAATGGAGACGCGACGCCGGGCTCCGTTGCTTCTCTCGACATCCTCGCGTTTAGTTCAATGAAAAAAAGAAAAGAAAATCCACCGTCTGTTCTTCTAATTTTCGGACTTCGACCCGACCGCCTGTATTTCATTTATACGAAAAATATATTCGTATTTCGTGCACAAGGTGCACAGTCCTCTCTGATGATGTGAAAATTAACAAAAAAAAAAAATCTACGCCTCTTCGCTTGAAATTGTAATTGTAATTCTCCGAGGCTTGGTCTTCATTCGAGAGAAACATTGTAGTTGCTAGCATTTTTGTATCTTCTCCCAGATTCGAAGGAGGTACGAATGCTCAGTTTATAGGAAATTTTACTATAAATTCAGTCTGTCGATCTTTCGACTATCAAGGAACACTCGTATAACATCCATACGTTTTGATTGTAATTACGTGCGCTCTGCTGCCATGATTCAGCATGATGTTAGGACTGTTTGTTTTTTCCAGAACCTGGTAGCGATTGAATGAACGACATAATGAGCGGTTAGATAAATAATCGAATGAATTATGGGACCCGTCGTGACGGTTGGAAAAGTTGGAGAACTCCCGCGTGCAGGAGTGTTGTAGCGTAATGCGTCGGTTCCATGAGGAGGAGGTCGAAAGCGAGGATAAGCGAGAGTCGAACCAGAGACCTCGAAGAGCCGCGATACATAACGTAACAGTGCTCCGGCAAGCAGAAATAATGAGTCTATTATACGGTCGCCTGTGTTGGTTGGTCGTCTTCGCAACGACACGTTCTATACGTGCACACCGGTATCACGATCACAGTTCGCCAAGCCCGAATGAAAAATCTGCGAAATCGTTTCGATCGGTCTTTTTTTTACCTGGAAAACACTCGTTGCATTTCAATTCAATCGCAACCGGGTAAATCAATTATCTACTCTTCTTGGAAATAATTCATCGTTGTACTTGATCTGTAGCAAATTTTTACATCAGACTCCTTTGTTGAATACTTCGTACATTTTTTTTTTTTTTTCATATTACGCTTCAAAAGTTTCTTATTACAAAGTTATAAGCTATTTTTTCAAAATTGAGATATTTAATGTTGTACAATTGTCCCTAACTAATTCTTAACATACTAAATTTCTTTTTCACATTAACATCAATCAGAATTTATCGTAAGTGATTTTTCTCGCTGGAGCAGAGTCTTCTAAAAAGTCTTGCCTTCGAAAGATCTGGATATAAATCTAAAGGTCTGGAAATAATATTCCAAAGCTTCAAATCAGCTTCGAGACTTGAACATCAACGCAAAGTAAAACGTCATTTGCTGGACGAGTCAAACGAAACTCTGTGAAATATAAAGACACGAGTGCTCGACGAATTTAATGGTGTATCTACGCCGATAAATATTTCGAGGATCATAGTAGCTGGACGAGGATCCGTTTCCGTTTTGTCACGTATGCCTGGTCGCACGTGCACGGGACACAGTGTGTGTTTGTGTGTGTGTGTCTCGCACACGCGGTCGCCTCTCTGCATAAATTAGAATCAGTGTCGAATCCCGTGCGCGCAAAAGCGATTCCCTACGGTTCACCGACTTACCTGGGCCAAAAAAGGCACGGCCACCGTGACGCCATTCGCTACGTTTATGGGAAAGGTTAGTCAATCGTGCCGACCGAGTACAATGATTATTTGTTAAGCAACCACCGCGTGATAACTAACCGAGGCTGGCCACGCGGCATTTTGATTGCCCCCTGGCCAATAACTCCTGTCCTCCGAACGAACGAGCGGTCTTCAACAGCCGTGCACAAACCTTTCGACACTGTCCTCCAACGATATTCTTTTCTTCCTTTTATTCCTGTCTAAACCGTGGCCGCACGTGTGCCATTGAGACGTCTGATGGAAGAACGATCGAAGAGAGATCGAAGGGGGATGCTCGATACGTGGGTATTGGATGTCGTTGGAACGAGTTGAGTGAATCCTTCGTGAATCGGATCGGAAATAGAGAGTTCAAAGAGTTTAAAAGCCTGCGGATGGAAGAAAGAGGATTTTCTTGAGGTACCAGAAATCTTCTATTATATCAGAAAAAAAGAAAAAAAAAAAATGGCTCAAAAATTATTTAATTTCGGAATTTTTGATTCAGTTGAAGTTTCACCTCAGATTTTTATAACGTAACGTAAATAACGATATACTACTCGAAGCTTAAAATTGGCAACTAACGATCCTTCTGCATCGAATACGTGACTACCAAGATTTCACAGGTTTCACAAGATTCTTCGAATGAATGGTCAAACAGCCAACTACACACTATAATCCATGTTATAAGAGTTACGATATATACATCCCTTTTCACGGTGATTTAAAATCATCCAAATTATTCATTGAAACCTAACCTCCATCGAGACCATCATCATCCCCGTGAAAGTTGGCTCGAAGAACATCATGGAAACATAGTGTTGCCGTGATGTTGTGACGAGGTGAAGCGCGCGAGCATGTCATCACGGAAGGTGGACAATCGTACAAGGCCGCGAAAGAAACCGTTCCAGCAAAGAGGGATGAAGGATCCAGCGAAGTAGGGGGATGAAACGATCGACGAATGGAAAAGGCGTGCGGATAGGGGGGGAGGAGGGTTGATGGTTGTTGGCGCAGGTTGTATTCATTCACTCGTTCATTCATAGTTCGTACACCGCCTCGGGGGCCTACAAAGCCTCTGGCTCATTCAGAACTCACGACACGACCGTCGTATATGTGTGTGTATGTCTTTTTCTTTTTCTTCTTTTTTTTTTCTTCGTCCCTTCTTCCTGTTCGTGTATGTTCGCCCTCGACGACGTTGTTCTTCGTCGCCGTCGTCGTAGCCCTCTGCGAAACGGGCTACCGTTCTCTGATCGTTGATTGGTAGCTCGTTTCGGAGAGGAGAGAAATATGAATAGAGATGGATAGATATCAAGAGAGAGACGCAGAGAAAGGGGAGAAGATTCGAGAGAGTAAGAGAGGAGTGGATAGAAGTGAGTGTGGAAGCTCACGTTACAACCGGAAGCCCGAGGCAGCACGGTGAAAGGGAGGGAGGAGTCCTACCCCAATATTCTGGGCAGCGAGATAGTTTTATAATGTCCTCGAGTGCTCCTCCCTTAATGCACCCCTAAATACAGCCTCCTCGGACTGGCTCTCTCCTCTCTCCCTCCGTCTCTCCGAGTTTGTATGCGTGTACGTGCATTGCGTGTAGGCATTGTTGCTCACTTGGTGAGCGGACTGGAATCGAACAGATGCCAGAAGGGAGGCAGAGGAAACTTGTAAGATCTTGCACGTCCGCTTTAGAATACGTTACGATAATACCAGACGCCATTATGAGCCGGTATTATCGACGCGATATTTTTCTTTTTTCTTGAGGGCGAAGGGAGGGAGAGATTAAACGATCCTCAAGTTTTCAACGTTCTTCGATGGGTTTTCACGATTTTCTTAATTTCCACGACTCCAGAGTTTTGGGGAAGAGCGATAAGTTCGCAGATGTTGGCTGGAGGGTTGAGATAATTCCATGTTGTTCTTACTGTTTCGGACCGAGTTTCCGATAGTCACGTGTTATTTCTAGATCATCCCCTTCTGATATACTTCCTACATTCTGTCCCGAGTCTCGAACTTGTATAGGTTTCTTAACTTGTATGCTACGTTCCACTAAAGTCGAATGTCATTGTCATAACGATATAAAAAGATGCAAACACAAAAAATCCTGTTTATAAAACTCAACAATTTTAGAGAAATGAAATCACACGATGTGGAAATCTGCGCCGCTCGTTTGAAATTAAAAACTCCCGAAGAAACGGAGGGATTCGGGAGTCGGAGGGATTATCCTTAGATTAAAAAAAAAAAAAAAAAGAAGTTTTTTCACCGTCCGATACCCTTAAGATCGAACCACCATCGGATTCTTTCGGCGCGTAACCCTGTTAACTCGAGTTGAACGCAAGGACAAAAAGGGCGTCGTGCCGAAGAAAGGGCGACCAGAGGACAGAATAAAGTGGGAGGTGCAGATCCACGGGACAGGGAGAGAAACGAAAGGCAAACGCAACAAGAGCGGTGAGCAGCAGCACGGGTAACTCGCGCGAACGGTAAAAGCGTGCGGAGAAACGAAGGCACAAGGCGCATCGAACTCTCGTGTCCTTATTGTGCGATGCTCGTAAGTCCCATTACTATTGCCGGCGGGCTATACGAGAAGCGAGAGGCACGAGGCGTAGGGGAGTGAGCGCTTCCGGTCCCCTCTGCATCACGTGCGAGCCTGCCGAACAGAGAAAACCCCCGTTTGCCTCGCCTCTCTTAGCATCCGGTCTCTCTGCGCCTCCCCAGCCAGCCCCCTCTCAAAAATAGGCTAGGCCCTTCAAGTTACGACCTCGTATTATAAGCGTATGCCAGTACTGTACTCTCTCTCGTCAACCTTCTATCTTCTGCTTCTTCCTTTCTCTCTTTCACGATTCTCCTACATTTCCCCCTTGCTCGCTTCTTTTATTCCAGATATTTTCGCCAATTTACCTCTGTGCCTCGCCGCTTTCTCTTTTCATACGATTCCTTCTGTATTACACAGGAATACTTGGTTCTTCTAGTATTCCTGAATCAACTTTGCATTTGGTTGAATTTGTTTGCCCGACTGTGCGAACGATAAATGGCAGGATAGCGTTTCTATGAACACAATTGCGCGATGACACGGTGTTACTTTGGAATTTAAATCAATGAAAACATTTCGACGTGCGTCTTTGACTCTGGCAATAAAGGATAAGAGATTCAGTGGATTCGAGACGGTTAATTAGATAGTTGTGGAATATGTTATATTGTGATGTAGCAGAACTTTCGCGGAATGTACGAAATTAAAATTGAATCAGTCGCACAGCGCAATCACAGGGTATCGTTGTTAAGCAAGAATCTCATTAGTCAATCGTGGAAGCAACATGCGACGTCCCTCCGCTGAAATTACACCGTAACGATTACATTCTCTTTTACGAACCAGCATACGCTTACGGATAATTCCATCCAGCTGCGTCTCTAAACTTTACGACACCTCCGGCACTTGGGCGCCCCTTGAAAACCATCCCAATTCTATCCAATTTACGTGTCTCAACTTCTAATTTACGATCTCCCATAGCGAAAGACCACCGATCCACCAAAGCCAACATTAAACTTACAGAACGAAATTCATGCCTACTTTCCCGTAAACGAATCAATTCCTCGCTATCCACAACCCCGAATGACCCAGACAAGACCATCGTAAATCAAGGCCAATTCGCTTTGGAAGCATCTTCCAAATTACATCCGCTGTGAAAGACTGAAACTAGCTCTTAACAGTTCGCTGGTAGATCTACTCGAACTACGATCTACTCGACCCTCCAAGTATTCGAATTTTCGCGGAAATCTACCGGGCAGCGTTCCCTAATTTTCGCCGTAGAAAAAAATATCGCCTCGGTGGCAGCAGGTGGTTGAAGCTTCGAGGGGGCGTTTGTGAAGCCCCCTCCCCCTCCCTCGCTCTCCCCTCTATTCTCGCGTTCCCCCCACCACGCGACGGCGTATCCCCACCGCGAGCCACGTTTCTCCCCCACCAGCGCTCCACTACCCCCACCACCGGGCAATTCCACCGCCAACAACGGGCAGCAATGTGACGGAGGACGAAACGTAGACCGCAGCTGGTTGAATCGCGTCGCGCGGAGGGGCGGGGAGGGGGCAACGTTTGCGTCTGGCGTGAGGGGAGGGCTGGACGGGAGGGGAAGGGACGGAAGGGTGGTCGATGCAGAGGACCGGAGAGCGGAAACGGCGCGGCGCTTCGTCACAGTGACACGCGCGCTCACGTCAAGTGGAGAGTGCACGCGAGAGGAAGCTCTCTTCTACGCACGGTTCGCGCCTCTTTTTTTTTTTTGCACGACTCTCTTTTTCTCGTGCCACGCTCGTGCTGCGTTCTCTCGTCGACTCGTCCTCGTCCGTGATTCGTCGCCGATTGTTCGCGAGTTGATGCAGTTTCTCCCGTCGAAGAAACGGGAGTTCAGGTTGTTATTCGCGTGAGTAGAGTGTGTAGGTTTACACGGCAGAGGAGTTTGAGCAGGTAGAGAGTGGTCGCTTCTCTAACGAAGATAAAAAGGGATAGAGGGGAGGGTTTGTGCCTCGAGGGTGGCTACCTTCGCCCCGTGAAACACCTGTTGCGCGGATCAACGCGGTGTTCTACAAGTTGCTGTCCAACCTATCGTTCGTTTCGCGTTCACGGGCGTCGCTCGGTTTGCCAAGTATTTGAAATATTCCGAAACGTGCGAAGGGTACGAACTGTACTCCGCTTGATGCTGACTGTCAAAGTGTGTTTACCGCGAGGAACGATCGGAGGGTCCGTCGCGGTTCTGTAGTAATACTGTGCGTCTCTCAGTGGACGGACGCTGGCCGAAGTGAAGGATTTGGCAGCCAGTCGTCGACGATAGTTCTCTTTCGTGTGTTTTGCAAACGTCGCCAAGGATAATCAACAACAAATATTCAGATTTGTCTGGCTGCGGAAAATCACGGATTATCGTCGTGGACAAGCTATGCGTATAATCGTGGACGAACAAGATCTATCATCCTCTTGGAAAGTAACGTCGAGACGTCCCCGTATGCTGGACACCGCGATCGGTCGATCCTGAGAGCCTGCTGGATCCTCTCACGGGCTGGTTTTTCTCTCGGACACGCGAGACGGTGTAAGAGAGGCGGTTGCACGAATGCGCGCGTGCATCGGCGCGAGTAGGTGCGCGTCGACGAGCGAGCAGCACCGGGCAGCAGCAGAAGAAGCGGCAGAGGAATCATCAGAGGGACGTCACGGCGGGCGTCGCGGGCGTCGAGACGTCGCGGCCTTCGGGGCAGGCGCCGGCCATAATCGTCGGCACGTACGGGAACAATCATACGGATCCACTCGGTCAGACGACGAGTAGCGGCGCCGCTGCATCTTCGGAGATGGTGCTCCACATGCTGGACACGCTGATGACAGGCCACGAACCGTTCTACGCCGATTATCCCTCGTACCAGGAGACCGATCCTCTCACCCATCCGCATCATCAGCATCCGCATCAGCACGCGATCGCGCGTAACACCGGCATGCCGCCGGTCTCCTTGGACGCAACCACCCACACGCCAGGTACTCGCGAACATTCTCTTCTTACCGACACGTCGAACGCAAGGTTCATGTTTCTCTTTTAATTGAATCGTCGTTGACGATTTTTTTTTTCTTTTCTTTTTTTCTTTTAATTGTGTCGTTAATTGACGTCGTTCGTGACTTCGATCGCTCGCGGACGCAAAGTTCGTTTCTCCATTGAGCGTCATCGTGGTTGCATCAGGATTTTATTATAAATGAAAACATTTCTTGGAGTTTTCTTACTCTTCGTTTTTTGTTCTGAAACGAAGGTTTTTTTTTATTTATTTACGCGTACGGAGAGCTGTTCGAGGCGGGGGACGATTAGATTCTTCTCAGAAAGAAGTTTCGAGGATAATTTCGAAAAATTAGATTTTAGATTGTCATCGTCTTATTCTTTCGACGAAAAGTTATTCGAAAACCGAGAGATTAAACGTCGAGAGAAGTTTCCGAGAATATTTTTGGAGAATCACGTTTCGTATCTTTGTATTGAAAATTGAATGTTATTGTGTCGTTAGATTTATTAGAAACTTTGGCACCTTCATTCATCATTTTTGATCATTTTTGACGGAGATAAAAGTATTCAAAATGACAGAAATTTTTGAGGTTTCTAAGATGTTGGTTTTATATTTGTATTGTTCCCGGTTAATTAACATGTATAACTCTCTCAATATTTTAAAACGAATAGTGATAAGATGCAGAAAGAGATTTTTGATGAGGATGTTTGTTCAAATTTAAATTAAATACTGCAATCTCTTCTTCTAGCTATTAATGTGCAGCTCCTCTCGCGTCGCGATAAAGCAAAGAAAGTTTTCAAAGATTTTCTCTGAAAAATCAATTTAATATTAAATAATATGTAAAGTAAAATTCAAGTATTAATAAAGAATTTAAAAGACTCGTTAGAAAAAATATTTCTTAACAAATTACGTTTGAAAGTTATTATACTGGTTATTAATTAATCAGAATTTTTGTAGTGCTATTAATTTGATGTTGTAACAATTGAAACAATAAATCTCGTGACAAAACATTGTTTTTGTGGGCAATTTTCTAGGCTCTCTTTAGCTATTTGTTTATGTACCAAGTTCAAAAAAGCGTCACGAGCAATTTTATGAATTCAAAAATATGAAATTTCCTCAGCCTGTTGTCTCTCATCACAAAGAGAGATGTGTAGGTTTATATAAGTACTGTTTTGCGTTTTAATCACACGTCAATCACAATTCAATATATTGATCGACACTAAATTTGAATATATAATCCTCGTTTCCTCTAGATCAATGAGACCATAGTATTTTTGTTAGTGTTTTACATTGTCAACGGACACAGAATTTTATTCATTACCAGTGACGTTAAGTTGATTCTCAATGCTGTTAACCAGTGACGTTACTACAACGTCTTGTGATGAGAAATGTATTATTTAAATTTGTTTGCATTCGTGTGTTCTTTCGTTACCCATTTATTTAAATATTTGATACTTCTATCTTTTTATGGATTAATTACCAATTGTTTCTTCATTTCTAGCAAAAGATCAGACGATTCTGTTCATTTCTAATGGAACTTGCCGCTCTCTCGAAAACAAAAACGTAAATCACTACATCTGATTAACAATTCTGTCCCAATCAGTTCACATCGTCGAATCCTATTTTTCATACATTGGCGCTTCGGAAGAGGAATATCCGCTCGATATTTCTTCGTCCCGCCCACTTGGAATCCCATAATTCTCTGAAATTTCAGGAAACTACAGATTACAGATTATCGAAATATCTCGTGAATTAACGCAATAAATCGTTATCTTTTAAGATTGTTGCATCTTGTCGATCTCGACAATGTAGATACTCCGTATCGATGCATTTGCGTAGCTTTGGTAGCCACGATGATCCGGTGAATGGCTGATATTCGCTGCAGAGACTGTGTGTGTTCAATCGATCTTCATCGTCGTCCACTATCAACAGGGTCTAATATTCGACCAGGGGATCAAAGTTTTCGCCCAGTGGTGACTGACGCGTCTCGTTCAGCCACTCGTGCCGCTCGTGCCGCCACGGTGTGCAGCTAATTGGCCATTTGACCAAGGTCAATCGTCTACGATTGCATTAAAGTGCATTACCGGTGTGACGAGACGAAAACGTTCCGGTAGATGTAAACCGAGCGACGATCGAATCGAATTCACGCTTATCCGCTTCGCTGCGAATCTAAACCTTCGCGCGGAAAATCTCTTTTCAATCCATCTGAAAAATAAAATCGAACAGTTGGAATTGTCCGCTTTGATTTTCACGTGTATGGTAGTGGATAAGGAAAAGCACTTGCGCGACATTACATTTGTTTATACAACGTTCGTGTATAAATCGATCAATTATGTTCGAGTGAAGCGAATCACAGAAATTGAATGCTCCAAAAATGAGATGTAGAAGCTAATTGAAAAAGAAATATTCAATAAGAATGTGCAGACACATCCAGTCTATTACTAAAGTAATGTGTCTTGCACACTTTGAGGAAGTATCCTCCGTAATTTCACATGCGACACAAGTTTTCAACTTTCGATAATTCACATTACACATCCATATTTTTGATGGATATGTCCTCCGTATAAAAAAGTTTTACGCATTTAACGTGACAACGAGCTCGGTTACTTTCGGTTATTAACGGCAATAACTTTCGTAAGGGGCCGGTAAATTCTGTTAAGACGTTGCTACAGTCACGTAATCGCGTTATTGAAGTTGAAAATCACATGACGCCAGGGTAACTTCAACCGGTCCTTACAGCTAGTTAAGATGCATCAGATCTTTGCGTACACCTCTCGTTTTAATTTTCTTTGATCGAGGAATGAGTTCGGTGGCATTATACCTTCTTTAGTATTCGATATAATCGTAACAGTGTTACAGATGTTACAGATTGTTTCGTTCACTTCCCTCCTTATTCCATTAATCGCAACTGAGGACTGCTCAGAGTGCGTTGTAAACACATAGTTGGTATATCTTCGCGTAAAACTTTCCATTTTAATTTCTTCGATGCAGGGAATAGGCTTGGTCACGGCCACCGGGTAACGCTGGACGTTGGACGAGAGACGAGGAAAAAGAGAGGCAACGGGTCGGTCGATAATAATCGTTGCGCCCCGGCCGCATAATGATCCGTAACTATATCGTTATTTTCAACGCGGGGGCTTCTTTTGTTCGCGATGCACGTCGCCAACTCGCAGCCTAGGTGTGGCCCGATGGCTACTAAATTGCCAATAAAACCTGGTGCCGTGGCGTGCAAGGTCGGGAATTGCCACGGATGGCCGCGATCCGATTTTTTAAAGGAGCGATCCGTGGATCGCGCACGAGATCATGCGGACTACTACTCGCATCAGCGCAGCATTTCGCTCGAAACGTTGCCACCAGGGCCATCGTGAATCCGCGCAACCGTGTAATTACTGCGGTCTCGTTCACCGACGAAAACCAGCCGTTTTCGCCGGTGAAACTGGACACGGTGAAGAATCGAACGTGATCGGCGATGACTTTAAAGTAATGGCTCCCTCCGTACGAATCAGAATCATAGATTTTTGTACAATTTTACGCTTCGTCGTTGGCAGGTAATTCGAGGTTACCATGCTGGCTGTCCTTCTCCTTCGAATATCCAGCAGGATATATATTTACGTGCTTACGTAAATAAATATAATAACGATTAATTGTGGATTATTTTAGCGATTTATCCTGTCTGCTCGACATTTTTTTCGATAATTAACTTTATTTATTAAAGATTTAAAATTCGTGTTATCGAGTTTAATTTGTTACGTGTTTCTCAAGCTTGTAAACTCTTGGTAATTTCAGTGAGCATTCAGAGGATTAAGTAGCGAATAGTTAAAATGACAATAATATAAAAGAATAAATAAATAAACTCGTGATTTATCAAGCTACAACCCGATCGCGTTACTTAAATACATAACATAGTCACGCAACGGCGTGTCTGACAGGGGTTTGGCTTATTCTACTTCCTCTCAACCGCGACTGATCTAGTTGCGAAATCTACTCGGTGTCTACTCTATTATAATTTTCGTCGTTATTAGAATACGAAATGATATTTCAAATGAAACCCAACTTGATGAAGACAATTGTTCGTTGGACATGCATAAAACGCGTTCGAGTAATCTCGACCGGAAGCTCTGGGAAACTGATAAATATGCATTACGAGTGATCGCGCGAGAATTATTGTGGTCAACTATCTTCAGCGTCGATTCTAAAACGCGAATATATACCCATCTTCGTTTGTCACGTGTAAAGAAACGTGTAAAGAAATTTCCATCTTTGGACATTTTTTCCAATCTTAAGTGTAAAATATAAAATATAAATTATCCCTGAAAAATTGAAGCTTACAGGCGTTATATATTAGCTATATTAATCTTAACCAAACGATATTACATTAATTCTCTGATCAGTTGATAAGAAAGGATCAAATATTTCTTCAACTATTAAAAGTTTTTCTCCTTACCAATCATTATCGATATAAATACATTCTCATCGATACTTTTATAAAGAAGAGTTGATTCCACTAAAATCAGCATATTAGCTCTACTAAAAACAAGTACATTTATCACTTTATTTATATTTATTATATATCTGATTATTTAACGACTTGTTAAATATGCAACATCGGTTCACGATCCATCCACTAATTCTGGAATATCTGGCTCGTTGGCAAAGCTTCTTCTGAGTTTTGAGACTGCGCGGAACAAACGATAAATTCAAGAAGTCGACGTACGTTTTATATAAATATGAAAGATTACTCGACTAATTGTCGAAGACTTGCGATCTTTGAAGATCACGAAACAAACGATAAATCGAAGAACTCGATACACGACAAATTCTGATAAAAATTCTCGTCAGAGGCGGCGCACAAAAATTTCCATGAATTTCCACGCGGGTGACGCGGTGACGCGTTGGAGCATAAGCCGTTTTGGTTGAAAAAACACGCGCACACCGGCTCGTCGCCACGGAGGCAGGCAGTGCGGAGTGTGGGAGAGTTCGC
>CAJDYZ010009952.1:42220-53900 GCA_903986555.1 Heterotrigona itama | reverse complement strand
AGAGAGAGAGAGAGAGAGAGAGAGAGAGTGCGTGTGTATGTGTGTATGTGTGCGTGCGTGTATATGTGCGAAAGAGAATGAATGAGAGAAAAAGAAATGACGATGGAACGTAAACTATGGTTGAACAATATTTGATAACGATTATAAAACAAAGACTCGTAGATCAAGATGATTAACTGCGATCCACGAAGAAATTAAGTTAATCGCAAAGATAAATGATCTTGGCATGTCCGTCACGATTGTTAAGTTTTCTGCATCGAACGGAATAATTTAGGCACGTTTCGATGAATTAGCAAACATGTGGTTAACAGTATACCAATTTCGAAAAGTAATTCACGAACAAACTTCGAATAAAGTCAACGGAATCACACTGCGGATGTAGTGTGAATTTCGACATTCGTGGTAAAAATGTAATAAAAAGAAAAAAAGAAAACGCGCGTAATGCGTTATGGTTTTGTAAATCCCTCCTTCTCTGCACACGACTAGACATTCGTAAATTACACTTGAATACTCTTAGTCGAACAATGCAGAAGATGAAAATTATGTAAAGTTCTCTACTACGTATGTGTGTGTAAAGCATTCAATCATCGTTTTCGACTACTATGTGAAGTTACGACCAGCGACATGTGAAAATTTTTCAGTAGTTGCAATAAAATAAAGAAATTTTTATAAATATATTGAAGAAAAGGACAATTTCATTCAACAGGATTCCTGTCCTTAATTAATGGTGGGATGTACAATAATTGTTAATAATTAATCGATTAAATAAAGATTCATATTCAAAAATGTGCTTGAAACTTATTGCGCGCACTTTCAAATATGCCCGCGTTCGACTTCGACTTAAATTTCGAAATGCTTCGATCTGTTCATTAGAATTTCTAAATTTTTATACCCGTGTTTTACGGATGAAATGGGATATAGGAAGGAAGTTGAGAGCCTACTAAAAATTACGCAATTGCAAAAATTTATAAATTAATCCTCTTAATTAGCGTTTCTACGAACGAAAATTTATTCAATTTATGGACACTGAAATGCTAGCGCCGCGTAGCGGTGAAATGCGGGAACTAAAATATGCTGTTCTTGTCACACACTAATGCTTTCCTTGTCTAGCATGCGCATTATATCCACCCTTATCGCACAATATTATGCTCCTTGTCGACAAGTGCTGCCATCTATCGAACCTTTATAATTTTAGCCATTGACTAAAGATAGAATTGACCAGGCATGAAATGTAAAAAATCTCGTCACGGTGCGCATAGATGGCAGCACTATTCGTAAACAAGGAGCACAATAGTATGCGACAAGAAAAAATATACGCCACATGCTAGACAAGGAGTATGATAATGAGCAACAAGGAGAGGTCTAATAATTGAATTTTGGCGCGTAATTTTCAAAGTTTTGAAATAAATTTTTTACATACGCGCGTATGTACGGCGTACGTAGAAACCTCTGAATGACTGAAGTTTTTTAAGCACTTTAAAAGATGATATCAAACTAAATAAAGAGAGAATTCTATTGAAATTTGTACTTTGATTTTTGCTTCTCTTTTTTAACTTTTTATTTACAAAGACGTTATTTTGAAATTTTTCTAGATATAACATTAGTGAGAGTTGCAGATATCAAATATGTAACAGGTGGTAGATCGAGAAATTGATACTCGATACACTTCTTTTGCTCATGTCGCTAGTAGAGGGAGACAACGGCGCGTAAAAAGTTTCATTACTCTAGCGTGATCCAACATTGTTGCAAATGTTAACATGGAAACGTCAATTATTATCACGACCAATGTAACAAGTATTGCAGATTGCGTCTTGGAGCTGGTATATTTTATATTGTTTAAACAAACGTAGACTTTTACATTTGATATCCCTTTGATATTTTTATAATTTTTCTCGACAGGTATCGAATTCTTTGAACGCCAATGCTACATCAATCGCAATACGATTTCATAATGAACAGCGGAAAATTCAAGTGATAGATAACGGTATAGGAATACCGAAAATACAATTGAAACCGATGGCAGAGTATAATAATGAAAGCATTCTGAATTGTTCAAATATACACGATCTGTGTAGCTGGAAGAAACGGACACTCAGTAACTGTCGTAGACTGTCTAACGTTATGTTTATAACATCTAGATATTACAATTCGCAGAAAACATTTATGAAGGTACACAATCTTCATAATTAAATTATCCGTTTGAAAATATAAACTGACAAGTTGTTCGTAGATTTTCAAAGTAAACCGTAAGTCAAAGATTGTCAGAATTGAAAGAAGACCTTCTCAAGGCACTACAATAAGCATTTACGGATTCCATGAATTGTCTTTAAACAAATGGAACATTGCTTTTATGTATCATTTAATTGGAAACATTGCTATAGCAAATCCGCATGTAAATGAACGTTTAGTAACGCATTAATGGATTCTTACATAGTTCATACTGATATATATTTTATACTGATATATATTCGCAGACTTCATTCACCATTAGAGATGATGAAAAAAAGAAAGTTACCATGATAATTGCTAAGCCACACAAACCATTTGACGTTTTCAAATCCCTATATAGTAAGGAAGTGTCACTTCATAAAGTATGGTATACAACGTGTACGAAAAGATCCAATATTAAATTCTGTGCATACATTGGATTAACTGATTCTAAAACTACTGCTTCTCAGTATATTTTTGTAAATGATAAACTCGTTCATTGTCCCTTAATCTTACAAGTAATTTCAGCTACTTTCATAGATATATTAAAGTTTTTCGGAAGAGAACATTATGAACATATATCAAAAAAGGAAGCAGTTTTCATTTTGCTGTTTATCGCGTGTACCAATTACATGTTTACTATAGAAAACGGAAGAAGAACTTTAATGTTTTCTAACATACAAGATCTGTTACAAATCATTAGAAAGAAGATACTGAATATTTTTACAAAAAACGTTAAACCTCTATCTGATATTGGTTCAAGAAGTAGCAACAGATCTACAGAACAGAGCTTTGAAAGCAAAGAGACACAATTGATCCTAAATGATTCAATACAATTTACACCTACTTTAAAACATGATAACAATGACAAAGAAAGTATGCAACTAACTCTTTCCGAATGGTCTAATTGGAGCTTGAAAGAATTAGAAAATAATTCTTTCAAGTTTTATAAGCATTTTGATTTTTTGCCACAAAAATTACATAAATTATTACGTGGAAACACAAAGTTGACAAAAACTGAAGTTTTAAATGAATATAATGGAAGTACATGTTCAACCAAATTGAAATCTGGATTGCAGAGTAAGCATTTTTTAACTTAATTAGAGAATTTAAGTATAAAATTACTTATAATGCATTGCGTAATAAGTCCCAGATATAATACCTCATCAAGAACTTGATGTACGCCCATGTAAAACTGTCCAACGATTCCGTGAATTCACATTAAGTAAGGATCTGTTAAAACTTATTAAAGTAAGTAGTTACAATTACAATAAGAAAACTGAAACTACAGTCGTCTTTCTTTTCTCAGATATTAGGACAAATGAACAATGAATTAATAATAGGATTAATAATTCAAAATAATGTAAAAATACTTTTGTTAATGGATCAACATGCAATTCATGAAAGAATTAGATATGAACATTTACTTGAGAGTAAAACTTTATAATAGTCTTATATAAAAACAAATAATACAAATATAGCAATTTTGATTATGCAACTGATTTTTAGGATACAAGATACAGATAAGAAATCAACTATTCTCTGTCAAATTGAAAAATCCTATAATTATACAAATTCCTGCAAATAGCTGCAATTTACTTTTGTCTAATAATATGATACTAAAAAAGTTTGGTATAACTTTTAATGTGATAGATAATAACATTCTAATGATACGTGCAGTGCCAGAATGTTTAAGGAAGAATAAATATCATTATGACGAATTAAGATTAAAATTAAATATAAAAAACCTTTTAAACGAATTATTACAAAATTTTTCACATTATAATAGCATTGATCCAATCAACAATTTACCACTTACTATTCAAAATGTAATTGCAACGGAAGCTTGTCACGGTACGTTCTTTCTTCTTTTCTACCTGTAATCTCATAAATGATTTAACAAATAAAAAATACAACATTTAAAATATAAATAGATAGAGTATATATTTTTCAGCAGAAAATATTAATAGAATAACAATCTCATTTTTTTGTACATTACAACATTATATTCAATACTATCTAATAAAGAGTATTTTAGGAGCCATAAAGTTCGGAGATCCACTAACATTAAAAGAATGTAAATGGCTTTTAAAATTATTAAACAGAACAAAGATACCTACTCAATGTGCTCATGGGCGGCCATCTATAGTGCCTCTATTGGAATTAACGAACTTGGAAAAACGTCATAAGAAAGTCGTTCATGTACGTAACAGGTTTTTCATACACCATATTAATTACTTTATTTATAAATTCATTCACTTGAAGTAATTTAAATTCTACATATTTTAGCAATTGTTTCAATTGTTCTTTGCAATGAATAAAGTGAAATCTATTATGACGTTATACAATTCAGATTTTATTCTAACAAAATTATATATCGGGATATGCCGAAATTAAAATATCTTTTCCAAAGTAATTGATTCTGCTCACGAAAATCACAAATTCGGTTCCTCCGAAAGAAATTGGACAAGCATTATTAGGCCGAGTAAAGAAGCACATCGTGTACAAAGCGAATTCCAATTCTGGTGATGTACCGACAAAAAGAGTCGTAACTGGTTGCACTATTCCATTTAGCGATGAACGTACTTTCAAAACTGCTCCTTTCTGTAAAATATAATGCAGCGAACATTAATATAGCGCTATGGGCTGTTTGTTACATGCACTGCATGTTGTTACTTACATCACCCAGTTTGACTTCCTTGATATATCCAAGATAATTGAGCTTCTTGTCTGCTTCTTGTTTCGCGTAATAGATCCAATTATGCAGCCCAATTATATCTGAATCAAACTGTTCAGCCAGGAATACAGTTTCGAAACCGGAACTTGACGCGTCTCCGTCAACTCGTTTGAATTGAGAGAACCATATACGTTTCATAGTATTTTCAAATTCATATTCATCGTCCTCGATATATCCTTTATCGACTAAGAATTTCATAGTCGCTTTCATCACGTCTGTTTCGAGGATCTTAGCAAGAAGGTCCGATTCTTCTTTCCGCTCTTCCGGCGTCGTCGTCTCTTTCGTTTTAACGTCAAGTTCATAGTTATCATGTAAGGCTATCACAGATTTCACAGTTGGAATTTCGTAAGCTTCGTCTTTCACAGTCAACAACCTGAAATAATACATAGAATATGGAATTATAAAAACAGTTCATAATTTACTTTCCGATTCTAGAAACTCGAAGCGAATCGGTACTCACGGTTCAGAAGCATCGTCGCTGGTGCTTTCATCTTTCTTCTGGCCTTGCAAATTGATCGTTATGTATTTAAGAGCACTGTTCTTCTCTTTTTCGAATAAACCTTCTGTTAACTTTTTGATATCATCGTTAGAAGTAACAAATCCCAAAGGATTAGGATTATTCTGCGTTGATTCTTGAGAATTTGGATTATTCGGTGATGCATTGGTACCTGCATTATTCTGTGAAGTTTGCGGTGCTTTAGCAGCAGGTTGAGCAGCTGACTGAGTTGGTTGAGACTGAGAATCAGCTGCTGGTTGGGCTGCAGGAGCTGCGGCAGCTGCCGGTTGATCAGAATTTGAAACCGGAGCAGTTCCATTATTATAGTAATTATTATAGGTAATTTCGGTGTGAGTGGCGCCACCTCCTCCACCACTTCCAGTGCCTCTGGTGCCATAGATTCCTCCTGGTATTAACCTGTTCACAGCCGCGTTTACTCCAGCGCTCACACCAGCGAAGACAAACGCTTCTTTTGCTAATTGCCCTATACCAGGCTTCGCCGCTTGCTGTAAGAGAATCGTCTGCTGTGGCATTTGTCCCATGGACGGACTGAAAGACTGTCCAAAGCCTGGATTGTATCCACCATAAGATGGCTGTGCTCCATAAGGTGGTGGATGTACTCCTCCTGCAGGATTGTAATAGCCTTGACCAGGTGCTGGATTATAACCATGACCTAGTGAAGGATTGTACCCTCCAACTGGTGGATTGTAACCTTGCCCAGTTGATGGATTGTAGGCTTGATTAGAGTTGGAGTTTGTGTGATAAGGATTGCTGGCTGATTGACGAGGATATCCACCTAGAAATCATTGTCGATTAAATATCTCGTATAATGTTATATTGATATCTGATCACAATATCTATTACCTGAAGGATTATATCCAGATTGGACATTAGTCGCGCTGGTTTTAGCATTATGTTCAGATACAGGAGCGGAAGGTTTAGGCGCGGTATTGGTATTGGTTCCACTTGTTGGATTTTTATCTGCAACGTTCCATCCTATTTTATTAGGAGTGGAACCCCCTGTATGAAAAATAGTCAGTAATCTATGATCGTCGAATAGATAATAATTTCAATTGCCTACTGGCAAGTAATTGATCACTTAAAAGGAAATTTGATACATCAGCAGTTAATCAATAGTCGATCATATGTTACTGAGAGGTAAACAATTCCCCTGTATGAAAAATAGTCAATAATCTATAATCGTCAAATAGATAATAATTTCAATTGCCTACTGACAAATAATTGATCACTTAAAAGGAAATTTAATACGTCAGCAGTTAATCAATAATCGATCATACGTTACTGAGAGGTAAACAATTCTCATTGCAAAGCACAAAGATGGCTTAATATTGTTGAAAATTACCTTGGTTACTCTGTTGATGCGTGTTCTGAGATGTCTGGGAAGTGCGAGGACGAGGTGTTGACCTCGAGCGGAACACAGAGCCCCATCCACTGCTTCCGGTTCGCCGTCTACTCGATTTTGCATCTCCAATGTCAACTATGAAAATTGGCAAGGATTTAAATGCGACGTAGTAGTATGAACATTGTCGATAAATCGTACACAAATTATACGTAGTATATAGTAGTATAATGGTGTGAACGAATTAGCCGCTATGGAAGCAACGAAGCGTGAAACGAATGAAATCCCTGAATAGAAGAGCTTACGTATTCAAACGATTATGATCTGCGCGAAACGGAATGCGATGCGATCATCAAAATTTAAAATATTGCATATTGTAAAAGTGACTATTGGTCGAATGGAATATACTGCGTCAAAGAATTCAAGAGGACTGTTATATAATAATATTTCAATTTTATTAATAACAAGTGCTGCGTGCACGAGTATATCATACGGCTCATAATATTCCACCCACTACTTGTTGAGCTTCTCCATCACTCTATGATAAATTATTTCATACAGTCCCTAACAATTTAGCAATTCGCTAAATAAAATAATGATATATCGTTAACACGCGGGCCTGATTATTTCTGATTAAATCTATTTGAATGTTTTCAATATTGAAATAATAGTTAATGGATCTCCCATGCTATGAGTTGAGCCCTTTTTAAAAATAAGGAAACAATATTGTTCAGTGCTATTCTTAAAATTCCAATATTTAATTTCTTTGTATATTGTTCTAGGATAATCTTGCATTTAATACTGAAATAGAACTTTGGAACAGTAAAGTAAATCTTTGGAGGTTGATTATTGGGACTGAACATCGGACTGGTAATTATTTACACGAAACCACAATGTTCTAGTAAATTTCACGGAACTTGATTAAATTTTCGTGACCATACAGCGGAGCGAATAACACCTTTCGTGGAATTGCTTGTAATTCATTAGAGTGACTCAGTGCTGGCCTCAGTCGTCTGGCTCAGACTTTCTAGAAGAGTTGATTTTGCGACTTCTTTTGAAACCCATTCAACAGACAAGTGAATAATGCTCACGTGCATTGGTGCATGCTCGAGCAACAGTAATTTACTCTCGGTGAACTTGTTATGATCTGTTTGGTTGCAGCTTTATGATGTCATTTCATGATAGAATCAATTACTAAATTCATAGACTACTTTATTCTCGAATAAACGTGAACTGTTTTCTCTAGAATTTTATCACTTCGTTTAATCGTCTAGAAACAGGAATTTTACGTGCAGTTCTTGTTAAAAAGCTTGTCACAAGGTTGTCTGTAAATTATATTCTGTAATAAAATTCTTCGTAATATATCATAGCTCGATTCATAAAATATTGTATCAACTAAATCTATTGCCACATAGTTGAAACGTTCATTAAAGGAAAAACGATACTTTTTTTTTCTTGTTTGAAACTGGTTAAACTATTTATAAGGAAACTTGCTTACCAAACACGAACAAAACAAGAATTGTGCAAATCAGGATTAGCTTGATGTTCATATTTCTTGTTGTTTAACTTCCTCAGCTGTCGTTTTGCAATTTATAATCGATAACACGATCAAAAATCTCTCTGTAGAATGATCGATGTACGCTACTCGACGGTTTATTCGTTACTAAGACTTCCCGTGAATCGACGCATACTAACCACACTGAAACCAGTTTGAAATTGCAGTGTGACTCGTAAGCTTTCTCCTCTCGCATTAATCTTTGATATGTTCACAAGTAGTAGGGATCTAATAGAATAATCTGACAATGAGCAAGGTAATGACACGTCCCTGACTTTTAACCATAAGGACGTTGCACCTCACAAATACTTAATGACTCTTTATTTTTTACAGATCTCCTTTATTCGACATTGACTTGTAATTGTATTTTTTCAGGAAAAATTGAATTTTGGAGTTTTAAAGTTGTACCATACAAGAAGATCTGAAAATTAATTTAAAAAATTAGAAGAAAAATTCAGACGAAAATAAAATAAAAATATAATACAAAATTATATAAATTTAATTTCAATTTTCTACTTATAATGATAAGTTCTTCATATTATTTACTTTCATATCACTTGCTATTGTTAATAAATTAATAAATGTGTCATAAAATATTATTTTTTCAATCATTTTTATTGCTGATAATTACATTATTTACATGTATAGAACAATGTAATTTATATTATATTAGCTTCTACATATATGTAACTACTGTATATAAAATATCTATATTAGAACATTGGAAGAGCGAGGTCTATAATTTCAGTTCCGAAATATGTAAACGAATGAGTATAAATGTTAAACTTGGTGCCACCGAGAGAAACAGGACAAAGAGTGTTTGGTCTTGCATAAAAGCATATCGTGTACAAAGCCATCTCCAGTTCAGGTAAAGTACCTACAAATATTGTTGCATTTGGTCTAACGATTCCATCCATTTGGAAGTTTAATTTTATCAATGAAGCAGTCTGAAAAAATAATTATATTAAATGACAATACAATATTATTTAATCAGGAATAACTCTTTAGTATTTTTTAAATCTCTTACACTTCCAAGATCTAGTTTATCCGTATAGCCCATGTAATCTATGCGTTTTAAAGATTCTTGGTATTCGAAATAAATCCAATCTTGCACGCCAATAATGGCTGTACCATAATTTTCAGATGTAAACACACGTTCGAATCCGCATGTACTTCCGCTAAATACAGTAAACCAAATTCGACGAAGTACATCTTTTCTTTCAAAATCGTCCGGATCGATAAATCCACGATCAGCTAGCCATTGCATAGCTCTTGACATCTCATTTGTATTTAAAAAGATATCAATTAGAAGATTCTCCTGTTTTCTTATTTCTAAAGTGCGATTCAATTTCTTGTGGGAATCATACTCGTAGCTATCATATAGAGATCGCGTTATATAAATTGATGGATAGTCTAATAACTCTGGATCTACCTCAAACAATCTAGAAAAAAAAATTGATAAATAAAAGCAATCAAATTATTTAGAAAGGAATGATTATTTAGAAAGGATACATACGATTCTTTGGCTTCATCCGTTGTTATGTTAGAAGACGTAATTCGAGTCTGTAGATTTATTTTTATGTACTTGTATATATCGTGCGAATTTTTTGCAAATAGTTCTTCTGATATTTTAAAAAGTTCATCGTCCGAGATCCTATAAAATGAGTTACCTATGCTAGCAGGATTATTAGGTACATTATTTTGGCCACTTGTCACTTTGGTTTCAGTTGGAGAAGTTACATTCTCATTTACACGTGATTCAATAATAGATGTTCCACTTCCAGTTAAAGTAGGAATATTGGATGTGTTTGGTGTGTTTTCTGATGAAGGAATATTAACTCCTACATTTGTGGGCGCTATTGGAGAAGTAGGAAGCCTAGTTGGTTGTGATACATTTGTGGAATTCATTTTGTCATTGTCATTAGGTGCAGTATTGAAATATTGATTGTTGTAGGTAATATGAGTTGTAGGTGCTGCTGGAGCAGGATCAGCAGGTTTGCTTTCTACGTAATGATGAGTATGAGGATTTATTAATCTATTTACTCCCGCATTAATAGTTGAAAACACAAGCGCTTCCTTGACCATTTGGCCCAAACCTCGGCCAGAGTCTTGTTGTCCAGGCATCATTAGAATAGTTTGACCAGGTACAAACGGCTGTGCTGCAGGTTGTGCAAATGTGTGTGTTTGCTGTGGATAATAAGGAGCTTGTCCAGGTACATTAAAGGCAGGTCCAGAGGGGTGTGTAGAGTAAGGATTTCCTAATGGCATTGAATTTGTTGGATGGAATGGTGAGGAGTGTGTGGAATAAGGATTCCCTAATGGCATTGAATTTGTTGGATGGAATGGTGAGGTGTGTGTAGAATAAGGATTCCCTAATGGCATTGAATTTGTTGGATAATGTGGAGCAGAGATAGAATTTGAAGGCATTGGATGTATAGGATAAGGGGGATGTCCATTTGCAGATGGATTGAATTGAGTACCAACAGAAATTGGACGAGCCTGTGGATCTTTGAAACCAATTGGAAGTGGTTGACCACCTGATGCAGCCGGTTGAGAATTTAGAACAGATGGTCCATTAGCATTTGAATAAGGATTGCTCCATCGAGAATGTGTTTGAGTTGGGACTGTTGCTTTATTGTTATAATAAGGATTGCTCCAAGCTGGATTTGTTGAATGACCTATATAATATTATGATATAATATTATAATATTATGTTCAAAATGAAAAATAGTAACCATACCAATTTTTTATATTATCTATACCTTGAAGTGTGTCAGCAGATTTCACAATAGATCCCTGAGAGGGTGCAGAGGGGTGATAAGGTGAAGTCTGTTTGCTTTCTGTTACAACTTTTGGTTTTGATACAACAGCATCAGGCATAATAGAAGGAGAATATAATGATCCAGAAGGCTTTGTTTGAACTTATTAGAAAATATACATTTCATAAATTTTATTTTATATTTAATATGATATGTACAATGATATTTACCTGGTCGTGTAGCTCCCCCACCCTCAGATTTTAGAAAATCTGTATTAATATTTTTATTTTGAGATCCTAAGATTATGAACAAAGAATGCAATATTATTTTACGTTTGATATTATATTCAAATTATACAACACATTAAATTACCAGCGGAACTCCCTGCAGAAGGTTTACTATAAGATTCATAGCCTCCAACTCTGTAGCCTCCAGTATGTGGAGATCCATGTGAGGATCCATATGACGTTCTATGTGATGTTCCACGCGAAGATCCATATGATGTTCCACGCGAAGATCCATATGATGTTCCACGAGACTTTCCTCTACCAAAAAAACTTCTAGC
>CAJDYZ010009952.1:27784-42210 GCA_903986555.1 Heterotrigona itama | reverse complement strand
GGATCCATATGACGTTCTATGTGATGTTCCACGCGAAGATCCATATGATGTTACACGAGACTTTCCTCTACCAAAAAAACTTCTAGTCTTATATTTTGCGTTAGTACCATCTACAAAAAATAAATATATTAATAAAAATATTCTGTAGAAAAATAATCTGACTATACTTACTGATTATAAAGAATACACAAATAAATATAAGAAAACACGTTTTCAATTTCATTATCATAGTACGTAATGTTGTGGCACTAATAACAAACTAATATCATCAGCACACTTAAAACTCATATTTATCGAACTTTTCCTAGTGAGTACAATATATCTTACAATATTATCTACAAACTTTTCCTCAAAATCATACTACATAATAAAGGGTCATTGCTAATGACCTCGAAGAGATATGGATATCTCCAGCAATGAGAACAACATTTCTTTAACAAACTTTTATTTGATCTTATTAACAACCTCCACCAAAATACATGTTTTTTATAGAAATATTAAATTACAAAATAGTTTTATAAATTCCTTCGTACTTTGAAATTAATAATGTAATAATATTTACAATATCAATAGCAAAGTCAAAAAAAAATTTATGTTGATTGTTACCAGGAATGAAACTTCTTCCCCACCATTATTCCCCACCATGGGCTGTACGAACTGCATTTTTATGCTCCAGTTTCTCTATTGCATAAAATTAAAATAGTATGGAGGGGGTCGTTTTCATCGATTCTGCGGGGTAAAGGTCATGTATGATGCAGACTACTAGTTCGTCACTCCTGGTACATAGTACATTTTTTCTAAATTATTAAAGTAATACTGAGATAAAATATTGCTTTTTAGAAACAGTACGGTTTAATGATTTATCCTTCTTTTTTAATATATCTATCCAAAATTGCTTCACTGGGATAATCTGGAACTGATAATTGGCGATATGCTTCGTCATCTACAAAGCAAATCTCATGGTCATCCTAAAAATAATAATAATTATTATTAATACGTTTCTATTAATATTGTCTTGTATTGTATTTAAAATGTCCTTACTGGGTCAGCAAGAATAATGACTCTCACAGAAGTTTTTCCTGGAGTATCTAAAGTGATTAGATCGGTCAATATCTTATGCCCACTATTTTTTATTCTCTTTTGAATTTCTGGTTGCTCTGCATGAGGAATTGAGAATGCTATACGTCCATAAGCTGTAGCATGATCAATTTCAGAACCTAATCAAACAGAAAGATATGTTTTATATGTCATTGGAGCAATCTGCATTATCAAAGTATTACACAACATTGTGAAATCATTACCAATGTCTTTAAATTCAATCTTTGCTTGATCTTCACTGTATCCTAATAGTACACTCTTCTCAGATTGATCAAATACTTTTAAGTCTAAGATGTCCTTCCAATAGGCAATAGATTTTTGAAGATTTGAACTAGACAATGTTACTTTTTCTACAGGATCTGTTGGAGAAATATACTTTTAGTTAGGTGCTATTTTAGAATAAATATACATTGGAATAGATCTGCATTAATACCTTTATTTACAGGTTGAGGTTCGTCAATAACATAATACTTATAACCACCAGGTGCTTGTAAAACAAATTTTCCATTTTCTTCTTGCACTGGCCATCCATCTGCTTTTGCTCTTTGAAGTACTTCCCTAGACCGAATTGTAATACCATCAAAATCATTTCCCACTTTGTATTCTTTGATCCCATAATTATAAGTTAATTCTATCACAAAGTGAGTATCTTCTGTTCCATATCCTATCATGGTTTTACTCCATCTATTTGCATATGGCCTATATAACAAACATAAGATGTTTAATAATAACTATTTGCACATATAATATATGACAATAAAAGAAGAAACAGATTACAAACCCATTACAGGCTGCTTCACAACCTTCGGAAAATTCCTCGTGTCGTAACACCTGTCAAAAAAAAAAACTTCTATAAAAGGGTACCAATTTGAATTATGAAACTACTAACCTTCATTCCAAGAATTTCTCGATAAAATTTACAAGTCAATTTCCTGTCTGGTATTTTAAATACAAAATGAAGCGCTCGTCCGGTGACCATTTTTAACAAACCTGTTTTTACAGCCGTGTTTATGATACTAATGACTCACACTGATTTCTTTAATACGAAATCTCGTCTTACTAATTTCTTTTGCTGTTTTTTATCCTTCTCTGTAATGACTAATCATTAAATTATGACTAAACTAACAGTTATATGATACAAGTATTTATTCTATGCGATTGTTTTACTTACTCCTTGATGTATTAACGTCAACGTGTCCTATAAATGATATGTTATTATCAGTAAAAAAATATTTTTACGTGTTTGCCTATCTATTGAATGAATATGTTCGTAACAAAGGTGGCGCTAACAAAAATGTAATGGAATACAGATTCAT
Source organism: Heterotrigona itama (assembly GCA_903986555.1). Lineage (NCBI taxonomy): Eukaryota > Metazoa > Arthropoda > Insecta > Hymenoptera > Apidae > Heterotrigona > Heterotrigona itama. Next base: position 39,796 of record CAJDYZ010009952.1, on the reverse strand, counting down.
TATCAACGTCAAATCAATGTATGGCAGTGTAGCCATAACAGTAGCAGACGATACGTTCGATAATGTCAAAATACACGTACGACAGCTATCTGTCAAATTAAAAACAATTGGTCGTCTTTTTTAAACTAAAATATCGTAGAATTACTCATTAGAAGAAATTTATAATTAGAATATGATAGAAAATCTTGCAGCAAAATTATGTTTACTTCTGCCGGAAAAAGCGCACTCAGGTAATTGTTACAATTCTTAAATTATGATACAGCTGTTTATAAAATTTCTTTTGTAAAATTTTTAAAAAATTGTGTATAAGATCTACATAAAAAGTTACAATGTAAATTTGTATATATTTGTATATACGTTGTAATATGGTGACAATAAAATATCTATAAAATAAAAATTTGTCTTTTAGCCGAACAATGGAAATTACTGGGTCAAGAGAAAGATGGATCTCTATTAGTTGGATGGACAGAAGAGGCTGTAAAAGACGATGTAAACGTATCATATACGGTTGTAGGCCACTACAACCGGATTAATGATAAGTTACAGGTATGTTAATCTATATAAGAATACAAGTCTTTTTATATAATGTAATGCACAATTAAAATGAGAAACAATATGATACAGGTATTACACCAATTCTCAGAAGTACTAAATATTGTACAAGCAACAATAAATCAAAATCGTACCGTTTTTGGATATGTAACAAAACAAAAAGTTCCTGTAGAAGCAAATGCAAATTCAGAGTCTACAGAAGATAAAGATCAGAATATATCAGTTGAAATTGAAATGTATGAAGCATCTATTGTTGAATTAAAAGGACAAGAAGTAAAAATACATACTTTGGATACAAAGAAATCTAAACAAGTGAGAATTCAATTTTTATATAAGGAAAAAGAACATGGACAATGGGATAAATTTTTATTATTAATCCATCAAGAATGTAAGAATCATATAATATATAAATTACATTTATATATTCTTAAAAATTGCTAAACTTCATTGTTTAATTATTACAGGTATTATAATACATACTATAATCTTTGATACATCTGTATCAGATGTTTATTCAATACAAGAGTTAAAATCTGAATCATTAGTTAAAGCATTTATTTGGGCTCAGTGGGACATGATAAATCAGGTTTTATATCATATACACCATAAAAAATTTCCACTAAGTTTAGTTTCTGAAGATGAGGAAGAGAAAGAGAATAAATCAGAAAGAACTAATCCAACACTTAGCGGTCTTCAATTTCATGATGAATTACCACATGAGACAGTGGTAAGTAACTAATTGTGTGTGCAGTCTAATAATAATTCCAACATATTTCAAACAATTTATTTCTTTCTTCTCAGCTAAATATACCATTGAATTTACCTCAATTATCAACTTCTTCCAACTGTGGAACTTATGAGGATGATGTTATACCTTTAAGGGTTCATGATTGTTCATTAGATCTTATTGTAGTTTCTGACTCTAAAGGAATGGTCTGTGTTTGTCATCATTACTTATATCGTCCAGTAAAACCACAGCAGCATATACTTAATTCATTGAGTGAATCTAATACAGTACACTTTGCATATTCTGTAACGCTTCTTCATCACAGCTGTGTGATCCATTGTGTTATACCGGGCATACCATGGTCTCATGCTAAACTTATACGACCAACGTTTGCAATATATGAACATCATCACATGATTGTTCTTGTACCAGGATTGTTTACTCATCTTCTGGAAATTGGAACGAATCATGAACCATGTTGCCACATATTATGTGGTCCTCTAACTTCTATTCCATCTCGTTCTTCTTATTTGGTACCATTGCTTGAATTAGAAACTAACGCCAAAGGAAGCAAAAAGAAGTATGACATAGCTTCTTTAGAAGGAAGCAATACATCTCAATATAATATGAACATACTAACAATAGACTTACCAACACTGGATTTAGTACAATTAACAATTTCATCTGATTTCCTTACCGAAGTATTTCGCAAAGAAAATTCGACAGAAGTACGCTTAGGCATACTTCATTATTTTCTTTGTCATAGAAACGATCTGGATATTATTTCAGAATTAGTATGTACGATTGCAGAGAAACCTAGATCATTAGAATTCGTACGGTATATGCAAGAAATTCTTATTGGTGGTTCATATGCTTTAGTACAAAAAAATTTATTAGCAGATGCTATACCTTTATTGGCTTTGCTGCCTGTTACGACCATGGAAGAATACATAAGTTTTGAGATCAGAGTGAATGATTTAAGTATAACATTGAGTCACGAGAAGCTTTGGAATACATCGGTAATGTTACTTTCACCACAACAAAGGTTGATTCCTTATCGCAGTGACTTGTGGACTCGATTGTGGGATCAACTTAGCAAAAATAATAGTGATAAAATAAGATTCAAGCCAAGCAAAATCGCAGAAAAGTTATTAGTTTCTTTAGCATGTTATCAACCTGAAGCATTATCCAGGTCCAGTACTCCAATGTCTCCAAGTGGAGGGTAACATTTTAGCAAATTTCTATTTCAACTGTTTAATTACATAAATGTTCGTGAATAATATAATTTGCATCTGCCTCTTTAAATAAATGTATAGTTTGATTTCAGCAAATTTTTTTGTAATTATAGTACAATTTTTTTGATTAAAATTAATTTTTATAAACGATATTTTAGGCTAGTTGTGGCTACAGTATCACTTGGAGACTTAACAAGTGGCCGTAGTAATAAACTCATGGATTCCAATTTGCCATTTAATGAAACAGAAAGTTGTACTGCGTCTAAGCAGGAGCATATTGTATCTGTAAATTTACGGGAATTGTCCGTATATCTATTAAAACATGGTACCCAGACATCAATAACGCATTTTAAGGGATTGTGTACTCCTTTGCACGTTCACGCAATGGCAACTAGACATGTGGCAGCGCAATTAGAGACATCGCGGGCTCTTTGTCAAATGTTATGTCGAGCGGCTAGTGTCGATCCACGAATTGAACAAGAACGTGGCTTTATTCTTGTGTAAGTAAATTACTCGTGAATAATTATGAATACATTATAACAACAAAATTTAATCTGAAATATAATTTCAGGGATCAATTAGACGAAGTAAGACGGTGGTTATTGTTCGTATTGTTGGAGCGCTATAGACGTGCAATAGAAAGCATAGCATTCCCAGCACCACAGGGGTTTACATCGTTTTTTACTTATCTTGGATATAGAACCTTAAAGTATTCAATGTTTTTACAATATGTACAACGATCAGTGTTCGAATTACAAGTCGATGTTAGCAAAATTATTATGGCTGGTATATTCTTTAAAACTAAAATTTATTATTATCTTAATCTTTAATGTCAAAATAATTTTCACTTAATATATTTACAGATATTAGTGATACAAAAGAAAATGCCATTCGTAAATTAACTTTATTGTCTTTGCTACCCAAATCACGCGCGAAAAGACTTTTAAATCAATGGTTACACCCTGTAAGTTTTATGATAAGAGCTCGTGAACATGCTGCAAATATTTTATCTGGTGAAGTGTGTCAAAACCGTGGTAGGACGTTACAATACAGAAATCATCATAATGGTAAGAGTAAATAATTAATCTAGAATACATAATATTAATAAAAAATAAAAAATCAAATATTTTCAACTATTTCTTATCATATAAACTGTATGCAGGTTTAGCGGCATTTCCTTCGGCTGATCGTTTATCTCCATTAGATACATTCCTTGATCTTCTTACAGCTAAAGGTACGAAAATATTACTATTACTGGACTGTACAAATTTTAAATTAAATTAATTTTATTTTACAGCTAGTCTAGCCGAGTTAGATTTTGGTTTGCTTATAGAAGCTACAGTAACATCTACAGAAGATTTTTTGTAGATAAATATATTTTAATTTCCTAGAATTATGAACACTCGAAAGAGTAATGCAAATAGTCATCCGAACGTGCGAAGTGCCATTAATATCTTCCAAAGTATTTAGTATTTATGAGTATATAGTTTCAGTCACATTTCATAAATTCCTATGTTTCTGTTTTTGGAAATTTTAGTCAGGGTAGGTATTAGATAAAGTATGATAATGTATGCCTTATATACTTAAATAATTTAATATGCTCATGTCTTAATTTATATTATTTTACAGTTGGATAGACCAGCAATTGATTTTTATGGCTGTTTTAAAAATAGTACATATTTAACAATTAATATTTATCCAACTAAAGTTACTTCATGATATTACAATTTCGCAAACATTGGAAGGACTGTATTTCGTCTTTTGTATATATGACTGGTTGAATTTTTGTTATGAAGCTATTAATTTTATACTGACGTTATTAATTAATTAATCAAAAGTTTATATGTGATTTTCTTCCGTACTTATATTAGTCTGTCAGTATATGTGTCACAATATGCTATACATATGTGTATTGCGTAATTAAGCAATTTTTTTTATAAGAAATTATATTTCTTTAAAAAAAAAATCGTCTATGTAAACTTTTTATGCCTATTGTAAAAAGTATTACCAAACTACATATTAAAAGATATGTACAAACATACAACATACAGTATTAATCATTTTTATGTAAAAGTGAATATAAAAAATTTTCAAAAATTATTCTGCGTTTTAATATTTATTTAAATCTTACGCTACATTAAGAAGAAAAGAAAAAGGAAATAAACTTTCTTATTTTGAAATTTATTTCCCGCTTACGTTTAAAAATTCTATCTTCCACTTTACCTTTCAAAACTTCAAGGAGCATTTTCAATGAAGATCAGCTTACCATGTTTAAGCCAATTTTAAAAAGGAACTGCCAATAGCATTTAACTAACGTTACCCGATACGTGGCGTTGCAATCTTAAATGAAAATCAAGCATGTTTCTCTATTAAAATATTACCCCTTCTCTCCCCGTCTGTAAGCACTACTAGCAGAATAACATCGTCAGCGGTCAGCCATTATCGTGAGATGTGAAGTCTTTTTTTCGTGATTCGTTCAAGACTAAAAAACTTGAAAAATTGTTATCGATTGAAATTAAAATATCGACGCTGAAATGCATACGATCCCAGAATTAGGTACAAGTGTACCAGCGTTCCTTGCCAAACTTTGGAAACTGGTCGAAGATCCCGAAACTGACGACCTTATTTGTTGGTCACCTGTAAGTACTTTTATTTTGTTATTCATTTATAATCACTTAATCTCTGTACGCGATGTACATACGAAATTCCAACGCACCGGTCGACATATCTTTTCACTGCGGCGATTATTTATTTGCAATGGTAATGTCGCATGAGTGAATAAATTAAACGTAGGCTAAACGTTGACCTCCGCAATGTACATTTTTACGTACACAACCTATATTTCACATGCATCCGACATCGCTGTAATTTATTCCGTACTCAGTCGATTATGCATGTGTGTACATTGCATTATTTCAGTAAATTTTTTTCTTTTTCTTTTTTTTTTTTTAATCGAGAGTGAAATATTAGAGACTATGAATGACAGCACTTCTCTGCATTAACAAAATATATTGGCCGCAAAATGATATTTAATAACGTTTACCAAACGATTTGTAACTTCTTCCTTTAAACTTGACGCACGTGCGTTACAATAATATTTGAACAAGAATGATTATTGCTTTGTATGATCAAGTCTTCATATATTTCGAATACTTTATTTATATTAATATTCTAATAAAAAACTGCATTATCTATGTGAAGACCTGATACTAAAAACGCATACCGATTTTTTACTACTTTAAAAGACAGCTTAAATACAGTACTCTACTTCAGTAAATAGTTTTTTAGAATGCTAATAACAATATTAACAATAAATTGTGTGTTAAATGTGTTGCATCTTATAATTTAATTGCAATATTTCCTTTATCCTCTTAAATTTTATTTAAATGATCCCATTAAATTTTGTTTAAATAATTATTTCCTCATTGCATGAATTTAATTTTATTAGTTGACTCATCTATTTTTTGTGATTATTTAATTCAGTTTATACATTTATTTCATTTTATTCAGTTTATTTTTATTTTATTCAGTTTATGTTTATACATTCATGCTGATGTATTATATGTATTATATAATTATCTTTATTTATATTGATAAAATGTTATCTAACTTATCAGTTCGAAAGAGGTTACATATATTCATTTGTTTTAGAATGGAAGGAGTTTTTTCATTAGAAATCAAGCACAATTTGCCAGAGAATTATTACCACATTATTATAAACATAATAATATGGCCAGTTTTGTCCGACAGCTGAATATGTGTAAGTAATAATATATAGAAGAATGTACAAAAGAATATTTATGTATATAAATATACTTATATCTAATGTGTATACATATGTTGTTTAGATGGCTTTCACAAGAAAGTTTCTGTTGAATTGGGTGGCCTAAAATGTGACAGGGATGAAATGGAATTTGCACACCAATTTTTTTGTAAAGGCCATCCGTATCTTGTAGAACATATTAAAAGAAAAGTGAGTACTTTCATTATACATAAATTTCCCATAAATTGAAAATGCTTGTTTTAGATTGCCTCTAGTAAAGGACAAGATCCAGCACTTACTCCTATTAAACCAGAATTAATGAACAAAATGCTTACTGAAGTAAGAAGTATGAGAGGTCGTCAAGAACATTTAGATTCAAGACTTGGAGCTATGAAAAGAGAAAATGAAGCACTGTGGAGAGAATTAGCAATGCTTAGGCAAAAACATCTCAAGCAACAGCAAATTGTCAATAAGCTTATACACTTTTTAGTGACTCTGGTACAACCTTCTAGAAGTGGTGGTCTCTCTGTTAAAAGGAGATATCCGCTAATGATCGACGACTCTAACCGTCAACGTAAACAGGCAAAATTGTCAAAGGTAATAGAATAGGGCTATATAGAATTATCTAACTGTATAGAATTCATTGAATTTTTAAAGTCTTAATATACATTTTCAGTCACAAACATCACCAGCAGGACCTGTGATACACGAACTCGATGCATCAGAACCGGATCTGGATTCGGAATATATTGTTGCAGAGTACGTGACTCTTGTTACATTATAAATTAATTTCCTTTTAATTATATAAACTAATTGTATTTTGCTGTGTCTAGAATGTTAGAAGGACATCCAAATCCAGCTATTGAAAGTCCAGAACATAATAATACATCAATAATAGAAGATAACAATATGGAATCAGTTCATTTAGTTGATGATTCTATTCAACTACAGGATGATATACAACTTATTAATCCACAAGAAATCGACATAAAGAAAAAACGTGGGTGTAAGGGTAAAAAAAAGTAAGTTAAATAAAACTATTATTATAGTATTCTAGTGATAGATTTATTTATTGATATAAATGACGTATACATGATCTATCACGTCATATACAATCTTTCAATTTTGGAATTATAAGATTTTGCATGATAAACACAAAGAACTATCTATCTACTACAAAAAAGTATTTTTATACTTCTATTTTGCTTGTCTTTTTTATTAAGACCAAGAAAATTATAAGAAAGACTAGAGATCATAATATATATGTCTTTACACATTCCAGTTATTTTCCATGCATGGAATGTATAAAATGATCAACTTAATGGAATTAAAATTTATACTCTATTTGCTTCAATAAAAGACACAGGGGCATAAATTTTTATCTTTGTTTCACACTGTAATAGCTTCATTCATTCCATAATTTGTACATACTAAAATTAAATGCACGTGCATATATCATAATCTGATTATATCTATCTACCTAGAACACAGATCAGGAAAATTTATATCTAAACAACTTCTTTCTCATACTTCATAAGATTAATTCATTTTTCAACTATATACTCATATCATTGCAATTTAAATATTGCCAGGAGGAAAAACAAGGTGCCGGTCAAAATTTTGATCCCATCGATGGAGAATGGAGAAGAACCAAGGTTAACATTTTTCTCTTGTTGTCATTTGGTGTTGGTGTTTATACTTTAGAAATAATAATTATACAGTATCGCAATTTTGCTTAGTTTCATTTTTTTGCACGAACATTTGGCAATATTGCGATGCTTCTTTGAAAATATTTATTTGACCGGTTAATATTAAAAAAAATCTTTCAGTCTGTAACTCTTTCAACTATCAGTAGTTGCTTTTTTTAATTTTATTTGAATTATAATTCCTATGTATTAAAGCATTCAAAGAAAGTTAAAGCTTCGAAGAAATTGTTTCAGTAGTATATTATTTTTATTGGAGAAGTCTTGTTAATCCTTGGTTGAAATATTTGTATTTAATTTCATTATTTATTCTATAATTCTTCGTTAGTCACATAATTTCATACTAATGTCATTTATGCCATTACTTTTGATTATTTATGTGATTATTCTATGCCTCTGAGTATAATTGTTGCTATATTAATTATAGTTTATTTAATAGTTTCGATCTACTTTGTGATATGAAATACATTACAAAGTTCTTCTATTTTTCATCCAGATTTAGATATATATATGTGCATGAAAGATTACTTTATATTTAAAATATAACGTATTATGTTTTATAATAGAAAGACATTAAGATTTATTCCATGCATGATTGTGTTTTAAAACGTATTTATATAATAGTTTATTTATATATTATTTATATAATAGTTTATTTACTTGTATTTAATAATAATAATATAATGTATAATAAGTACAATTTTATGTGATCTTCAGATCATACAATTTTTAATATAAGAAACATTTAGGAAAAATCAAACTGAATTGACCATTAAATATTTACGTTTAATTTAAATAACAAAAATGATTTGTAAAGTGAAATATAGAAGAATGAGTATACTTGTAATTTTTCAAATTTATATCACAGAAATTAAGAAATATTCACTTTTATTAAAAAATAACAATTGATCTTTAACTTTCTTGTTCATATATATTTCACGTATATGCACTATTTTACATTAATACATTTCTCTTTTTTTCATAAAAGTTTATATTATTATATACTACAATCTGACTAATTCATTGTATACTTAAAAGCATGTTCTTATACATTGCTTTAAATTCATCTATGCTCTTGCAATACTTCCATCAATCCAAATTGTAGTCGAAAGTATATTTAAAAGCAGATTATGGCACAACAACAATTCTAAACAGAAAAGGAAGATTGGCAACTGCTTACCTTACTTTTCTAGGGAAGAAACACATTTACTTGAAATGCCATTAGAGGATTCACCAGTGATTGCTTTGCTGGAAAGTAAACCAGTCTCTAAGCCAGTACCTGTGGCAACTGTGCGCAGTTCAAAGCTTGCGGCAATGGCAGCTAATATGAACAAAACCACTGATGTAGAGCATGAACTTGATTTGGAAACTCCAACAGATATGGACGAAGATATTCAAGAGAACGATCCAACTCTAGTGAAGCTCGAAGACATTTTAATAGTACCAGAAATTATCAATGAAGATGTCGAGGGCACCGAGAACGTTGAGTTCAATGAAAACAGTGGCAACTCTGAAACCAATGAAAATGATGTTATGTTGAGTCAACTTAACAAAACAGATGATAATACTGAACGGGATAACAAGAAAAACAATTCTACAAATGGTGCTGAGAAACATTTGGAGCAGGATAAAGTCAACTGCAATGGAGCAGGCACAAGCAACTCGAAACATTTATCACTGAGTTGCGTCATTCCTTCGGGCGTATCTGATGCTAATTACAGGTTAGGATCAATGTAAGTTCAACACAGATGAAACCCAGACTAAAAAATGCTGAATACAGTACATTCCACTAATCTGTAGCGGAAATCCTTAATCAAAAGACAGAGGTGCGAGCCAACCAATTTATCTCTATTCATATTATAATTTGGAAGGTTAGAAGTAATAATACTTCACTATTAATATGTGACTTTTTATTAGATCTCTAAATGGTTGCCTTTGATCTAGGGATTTCACATTCCATAAAGCCTGAAGAGTAAAGGATTTCTTGGTATTATTTTTTTTTTCATATTTTCCAAGTTATCGTAATTACTTTGTTATTAATTTTATCACGTTTATTCATCTTGAAAAAAATTGCAAAGATCTAGTATTCAGTTTTTCTTGAATTTAACAGAATCTTATTTTAAATAAACGAAATCTTGTTAATATAGATTCAAATGCAAAACAAGGTTTTCATCAATTGAATCTATGTTAATGTAATTTATTTTGTTCAAAATAATTATTCTTGTTGACAAAATTGTTAATTAAAATTTCGAGATGTGTTATATCTTCGAAAAATTATTCTTGTTTCTTATATACATACATACATGTTTGTTATATTTGGTAATTGTGGTGTTACGATTGTTAGATCTTTACTAATGTTATTTACTATATAATTTGATTGTTCTATTAGTTCTTCATCTTACTTTCTAGTTTTCAAAGGTCAATTTGGTTTGAATATATGTCGATATAGACTGCATTGTTTCAAACTTTGGTGCAAAATATTTTAGAAGTCGTGCACTACAAAATTGCCAATGTTTTCTACAGAATACCAACCAATCTCTTTTTTGTGAATTTCTTGATTACTTGATTTCACAAGCAACAATCATAAAACAATTATTATCTTATTTTATTTCTACATTCATAATTTTAAAAAAAAAAGGAACAGAAGTTTGGTACAACAAAGAAAACAAATTGGTCTGCTTGTGAAGTCATTGATACAAATAGAAAGATTGTACATTTCAGGACGAATATTGAAAGGATTTCCAACATTTTCCTTTTTGATCCATAAAGTGTGGATAAATTTCCATGCTTTTATACATTTTGATCTACTTTAAATGATTCTCTATAGGGAAGAAGTGGATAATCATCTCGAAACAATGCAAACAGAATTGGATAATCTCCGTGAAATTCTACGAGGCGAAGGTTACAGTATTGACGCAAATACACTTCTTGGTGTAAGTATTGACGCAAACACACTTCTTGGCGTAAGTATCTAAATAATATATGCAAACTTTATTCTTTATTAATTAATAATGTTTACAGTTATTTGGAGCAGATGATCCAATGTCCTTCGGTATGCCAGTTAATCCCGAGTTGAATCCACATTCTGAGAAAGAAGAAGATGATCACGTTAATGGTAAAACTTCCACTCGTTAATGTTTTAAATGTTGTTGAACACAACTAAATGCTGTATGTTTTAATTTACTTATAGTTACAGAAAACATTAATGGAACGGGTGGTGGTGAACTTATGGCATATAATCCTACTCCAAACTTCTTAGATTTCGACGATGACATTTTTTTGGAAGCCACATCTCCTGTAACTAGCACAGCAGATGATACAGCTACAGTCAATTTTTATAATTCGGATCCTCTCGATTTGGAAGATAACAAAGTTTCACTTCTCAATTCCTTAACAAACGATGTAAATACTTCGTCATAAAGTCTTATTCCTATGGTAAGTTTCACAATAATCTTTTCTTAGATTTAACAAACGATCATTTCGTTAAAAGGAAAAAAATTAAAAAAAAAAAAAAAACCATTTTTATTATCGTGTAACAAAAAATAATTACTGATACATTAATAATAAACACAATTTTTTATATATTGATTTTAAATTATATTTTAAAGAATTTCTGTTTATGTTTATCGAGTAGTTGGTCACGTAACGCATCTTTGTTAAAAATTACGAAATTATTTCTTCGAAATTATTCTTCTACGAGGTTCAACCTCTTTCCAAAAAGAAATTGTCTTAGGATAGATTTTTTTGCAGGTTCAGATCACTGTTGCGTCCAATGCTTTGGTTTCAGTATGTTTTATTCTCGATGGACACCATGAGCATGCTCTCTCTCTATTTCTATCTCTGTCGCTCTCAGTGTATTTTGATGACCAAATAAGCTCTAAGTGTATTTTGATGACCAACGAGCTTGTAATGTACTGACGAAAGTACTTATACCTCAGGAGAATGCGGTCTCGTACATGTATGCGGTCAATCGAATGATCCCATCAGTTTATGGAGAGCAATAAATGACTAATAGCAGAAGCACATAAAATC